>CAVNYN010218068.1:0-82060 GCA_963692815.1 Nyctanthes arbor-tristis | reverse complement strand
AAAAATTGAATTTCTTAATGTTTAAAAAAAAAAAAAAAAAGGAGGGGGGGAGCCCCCCACCTGTGCTGTCGGAAATGGCAGCAAAGTGCTGCCATTTCCAGCAGCACTGGGGGGGGGACTCCCCCACTTTTGGCCGGAAATGGCAACTTTTGCTGCTGGAAATTGCTGCCATTTCCGGCCAAAAGGGGGGGGAGTCCTCCCTGGCAGCACAGGTTGGCCGGGGGGGGGAGCTCCCCCTCTTTTTTTTTTAAAACATTAAAATATTCAATTTTTAGTTATTTTAACGATAATACCCCTGACCTTAACGGTGGAAATGGATGGAAAACGTTAGAGGGACCTTAAGTGTATCACTATTGAAAGGTTAGGGGCCTCCACAACGAAAATTAAAGGTTGGGGACGTAATCTCAACAAACCTGAAAGGTTGGGGACGCTAGCTGTAAATTACCCTATATAGTTTCAAAAATGTGTGTTTTCGAGGTGAATAACTGTTTATGTTTCTAGATATTGCTCTGGCAAAAATTGAAGATGAGAAGAGGTTGTCCTTTATCAAGGCCTGGGAGGAAAGTGAGAAAAGTAAAGTGGAGAATAAGTAAGTCTTATCCTCTTGTTATGTTTGGCCTTTTTCTTCTAATGTTAGTGCAAGAAACTGCTAGAGAATGATTCTTCTTTTTATGATGGAGCAGGGCACAAAAAAAGTTATCTGATGTTTCATCATGGGAAAATTGCAAGAAAGCAGCTCTTGAATCTCAAATAAAGAAAATTGAGGTAACACGCTGATTATCGGTAAAGCATAAAATAGTAAAACAGTTGTGGTAATCACTGATTGAAAGACTCAAAAAAAATAATAATAATTGTGTTGGTCTTCTAAATTCTATACCATTGTCTTCTTCTCTATACTGCCATTATCTTATTCTCCAAACCTTACAGTCAGTTTTCACTGTAAAAAGGCAGTATTCTAGTTATATGAGCCCCTAACTTTAGTCATGGAAGAAGGATGCTGCCTAGTTGTGTTTTCATAAAAAAATTGGTCTTTGGATCATGTTGTCCGAAAGGTATCTTGCTTACCCCGTACATGTAACGGCAGGAAGAATTTGAGAAGAAGAAAGCGGATTACGCAGAGAAGGTGAGAAACAAGGTAGCTCTTGTACACAAGCAAGCGGAAGAGAAGAGGGCCATGGTTGAAGCTAGACGAGGCGAAGAACTTCTCAAAGCAGAGGAGATGGCTGCAAAATTCCGTGCAACAGGACACGCTCCCACAAAGGTTTGCGGGTGCATGGGAGGTTAAAAAGTTTCTAATGTCTAGTACTGAATAATCTGCAAAATTTGCTCTCTTGATGTTATTTTTGTGTGTTTTACGAATGCGCTATACAGTTGAGTTTTTCTTTACCTTTTGTGGTCTTGTAAAGTGTACTTTGTGACTTCTGGCTTGTCAAAAGAACATCTTGCTTTACCAAGGTGTTGGAGTGTCAACACGAAAAAGCCTCTCCACACTCATTTGGTTTACCGTAAAACTTCCATAGATGTTCTCTAAATTAATTATTTTGCGCAAATAATAAAATTATTCAATCCCGGCAATTGTGCCATTATTAGACTATTATATTAATCCTGCTATATGCATAATATAGTAACTTTTATTTGTAATTTGGAATTTTAAACAGTTACATTTAAATGTAACTGTTTAAATGTATATGATCATTAATCAGTTCATAGATAAATTTTATCACTCTTAATTTGACAACAATTCTATTTTCTCTAATCAGTCTCTTCTTCAAAATATCCACTTTCTATTGTTTTATTTTTCACCGAAATGAAACTCAACTTTGTATAACCAACATGTATTATGCTTATTGACGAGTTCTGAAAACATAAAACGACGCTCCTATGAATTAGTAAATATTTATTTTTTGGTTGCAAAAAAAACAAAATAAATATTCATTTTTTAATAAATTGATTAATTAATCATTTCTCAAGAAAAAAAAACTCCAACATCATTATTTTATTGAAATTTTGCACATAAAATTAAATAAACCCTTCCCATCCTAAAAAAATAGTTAAATAAAATTAAAATGTTACGCTTCCATCCTTAAACAATAGTCCCGGTTCATTTTTCACATTAAATTAACAAAACCTAACTAATATTGTTAAACAAAGAACATATAAGAATATATTTTCTAATATGCTCTGTTTTTCATTAATAATTTATATACAGTTACATTAAGAAATTAATTATAAAAAGTGAACTATATAATTTATGACCAGGAACGGAGGGAGTACCTTATATCAGGTTTATTTAGAAGTATAAGCAGTTTAGAGAAATCAAATTGTATACGTGCATCAAAGGTGACAATTAACTCTGGTGACATACATATAGGGGTACCGGGGGATAATACAGGACACTTTGGTCCATCTCGAAGTAGAGAGAGAGAAAAAAAAAATTAAAGAACGTAGGCACCAGCAAATTTTGCATTAATCATACAGGAAATGAAAATTAACCAAACTAGCCGATATCGGAACTCGCTGACAGGTGTATGATGCAAATTAACCAAACTAGCCCATTTTGGAAGTCGGAAATCACTGACAGAACTATAACACCATCATAAAGTAAACCTGACACCATCTCGAAAATACATACGAGTAAAAAATCCTTCATAGTTAAAAGAAAATGCACTTAAAATTCTGGCATTGTCTGTCTCTTTTAAGTCAAATTGCAAGCACTCCACCCCAACGGCACAGTTTAATATAGCACCGAACACTACTAATGTACTTCGAACAGGCAGCCAGATGAATCTGTCCAAAACGAAGGATCAATCAAGTTTTGAACTGATAATAAACAAAAAGTCAAAATTTGCAAAACATCAATATAATATTGAACCATAATTTCCACACACATATGATATGACCGGAAAATACAGTAACAGATATCGAAGCAATTAGGACACCTAATACATGTTTTCCACACAGTACCGGTAGCACACGTAAACGAGAATTTATCATTTTTCTTTATTCATTGTCAATACTATTCAATCCTCCCTGTGAAATGCACCATTGTTCTCTCCCAGCGCCAAAGAAGACGGTATTCGTGGAACCTCAAATAAAAATGATGCACTAATTTTTACCTTATTTAAAGAACGTCCAACAAAACTCAAGAATAAGTTATTGCATCAAAATCATGAAGAAACACTTGGTTTGACTGTAAGTAATAACCTTAAATCCTTGAAGATCCACCAACTCACATTTTCTTAAAGGTCCAATTCATTTTAAAGTCTTGAAAGCTAAATGCATTTACTTAAAAGAATACATTCTAGGTGCATTCTCGAATTCTTCAAGATACATTCCCTAATACCATCTCAATCCAGAATCCAACAGTTTGAACATACTTCAATTTTCAACAACCCACCCCCCCCCCAAAAAAAAAAAGGAGCCCTTTGCTGTTATTGGACAATAGCAATAAACTCTAGGATACCAGTACACATTTGCTTAAAAAAATTTGAGAACCACCCAAACACACTGGAATACAATATACTGAAACTACAAAACAACTCTCACATTGATGATAAAGCAAAAGAAATAATCTAATGTTGGATGCAGTAAAAAAGAATAATGCTATGTAGCACCAGTGATGTTTGGCATCAGTCTATGTGGCATCCAATATGGCATTAAATGATATGTGAAATTAAATGAATAAACAAATGACCCACTTAATTCAACTTATCATTTAATGCCATCTTGTTATGGTGACAAGCACCAATGGTGCTTAATAGCATTACTCAGTAGAAAAAGGACCAGGTACCCAGGCCCCAGATGTCTGGACGGTTATTTCCCACAGCAATACCATTGAAAAGGATTAATTGGGTACTTATGCGTTAGACTTCGGTGAGGTGATCTTAAGCCACTAACTCTTGAGGCAAAACAACAAGAAAGAAAATAAAAATAGCACGATTAAAAGTTCATCTTGCAAATAACAAGCAAAAAGATCAATCAAAATAAAAGAATCTATTATTAGGAGAAGAACATTGTATGAAAATACGGAAATAAGTAGTGAAGCAATTTTTCTTCATAAGACGAGGTGTAAGCCTCAACATAACCAAAAATAAGTAAGTTAATAAAAGTAGCTTAAATAGAATAGGTTCTCAAAGTGGATGACAAAAATGTCAATAGAGTGACAAAAAGAATTTTAATTAATTTAAAAAGAGACTTCCCCCCCAAAAACAATAATAATAATAATAATAGGTTCTTGCCTTGTCCGCCTTGAAGCGTGAGCCTCAGTCAATGAGGCGCATGCCTCATCGAAATAATTTGAAATTTTGAGCCTCAGAGCATAAAGCATGCTGAGGCGCAAAAAGCGGACCTCAAGGCAGAATTTAGCACCACCTTTCCTTACCATGGGAGAGAACTCAGGAATTTCTTAACACCACCATCCTTGTCAACACTAATCTGTTTTTGAAAAAAATCATTAGATAAGCTATCCTTGTCAATGTGAGTTTCCTATTATTATTGCCATTGGCATCCACTTAGAGTATTCTGCTTCATTCTTAGTTGTGTATATAGCAAATAGGTCTAGAAAAGAAAAGAAAATAACCCATAAGATAGGTAAAGTTGATATAAATTTATAACAGAAAAAGGCCAAAGCTAGTACTTGAATGTCTAGAAACTGCTAGATAAACAGGCCAACAACTTGGTCACCTTAAGCCGTAAACCTCACAAATGACACTGAAGGTGGTGGCACCAGACGTTTCATGGAAATCTCCTCCAAACAGGACACATAGTTTAAGCATTAAATCATACAAATTTAAACAATAAGTAGATATTACCACATCTTCTGAGATACCATTTTGCACAAGGTCATTGGACATTTTAGGAAAATTACCGGATGATCTAACATTAAAACAGTAAATTGATAATTCAACGAAAAGGTTTTACTTAAAGGATGTGTGTAACACTCAAAAAAGCAATGAATAACATCAAATAACTTGGAGGGAAAAATTAAAAAAAAACCTTACAATGTGAGTGTGTTATATCAATTTGCTAAAAAAATAATGTTACCAAATTAATATTCATAACAGGACTCACCATTAGATTTTGACCATGCAGCGGAATTGTTAACACAGATTAAAGACAGTATATAGCCTGATCTATATGTGGAGGGATCTGCTTGATTTCTGTCCCAAGTTCTTGTTCAATCCTATACCTGAAAGATGTATGAAAATCATAATAATTTTAACAAATGAAGTCTATTCTACTAGTTAAAAAGAGAACAGCAGCATACAAGTTGAAGCGGTCTTCATAAGTTATCAGATTCACAGCTAATCCAAGATGACCAAACCTTCCGGATCGTCCAACCTACAAATCACAATATTATCCATGAGAAATAGCAGTAAGTTATGAATTATACACCAGCATAACATTTTAGTTACCCTGTGTAAGTATGTCTCCGAGTTCTTTGGAAAATCAAAATTGATTACAACATTGACCGCCTGAATATCTATACCTCTTGTAAATAGATCTGCAATAGATTGCAAGAGACAGATGGTTATTGCAATCAAGGACAGTGGATTCTGCTCAACAAGAAAGACAACTTAATGGGTTGACACTAGAATTAAAATTGCAGGCAAAATTATGTCACCTTTTTCCTCCTCTCATCTAACTAGTAGCCAGGGCAAACATTGCATCCACTTCAAGAAAAGGAATTGACATTTAGGCCAAAAAGTACAAGTGCCCGTTTGCAAACTCGTTTTAATGAGAAATAAGAGAGAGAGAGAGAGAGAGAGAGAGAGAGAGAGAGGGTTGAATGGTGGAAATTTGTGCAATACATGCAGGTCCAATGAAATATGTGGATGTGATTAGTTTGACCAATTTTTATTTAAAAGTAGAATGAGTTTGCAAACGGATGCTAAAACTTTAGATATAAGATGCTTCACAAGGATACCAGAAAATACGCACACAAAGCGTGAGGGTAGACAAGTGATCACCTAATCCAGACGAAAATTCAACTATTTGGAAATGTACAACAACGTTAGCCGTGTTGCAGTCAACCGTAATCCAGACGAAGGCAGTCACTTCACTAAATGCTTCAAAAATATCACGTGCCAAAAGGACTTTTCAACTGTTGATTTATAGTTCCTCAACATATTAATATATCCAAGATTAACTAGTACTCCTAATGAAACACATCAATTGTTCAGTCTATACTGACATGGAAGCGATTAATACCCCACTTTAATCATGACCAACCACGGGTAATGTTAAACTTCTGCGCTCAGTCCAATTTCCAATTTAGCAACCTCAGTAGACGGGCATAATAGGAAGGGGGTGTTAGGGTGTGCCAATTCAAAGGCTTTTTCCTCTTATCATATAAGCCACAGTTGAGTGAGGCATCTGTCTCACAGCACTCCATCAAGGCTTACAAGGCACGCACTCCTTACTTTTCCCAACTTATTCACATTATTAGATGTGCATCCACAAAACGCAAAAATTTTGATAATCTAACCAGAGGATTGCCCATTGCATGCTTAAACCATTAAAAAAATTAAAAAAAAAAATTAAACATCTCCAAGGCAAATTCCAGGACTGCCCCGGCAACTTAGCCCCTGTTCACAAATCATTTTTAAATAGAAATGCTTTGTGAATGGACGCTTAGAATAATAGTTTCTTTGTTTGTATACATCCTTTTAAGTTGTGAACTTCTGAATTTTCAAAAGGAAAATGCTTCTTCTTCTTTTTTTTTTTTTTTCCTTTTTTTTAAAGTGACAAAGTGGGGTGATTTTACCATCTTAGACACATGTATTGTGTGATTGGGGGAAAAACAATACAAGGGTAAGATGGTGAATTTACCCTACTTTGTAATAGGTTTTTGTAAACACTTATCTACAAATGGCATGACTCTTTTTAAAATTCTTATGATTGATTATTGCTTTTTAATTATTTCTTGACATTTATTTGGATAGGGTGAAGCTTGCACCTCAAAAAATCTCAAGGGTTCTGCCTTTCCTCATTAAGGAAAGCACAGGCATAATTGAAAAAGCTAAGCATGCCCACCTGAGAACAATTGAAGATGTAAAAGCATAGCCTTTCAAGAAGATGGAGATAATACCTGTGCATACAAGATTCCTACAGGCGCCATTGCGGAAGTCATGAAAAACTCTGTTGCGATGATCTTGAAGCATCTTAGCATGAATATAGAAGCAAGAATAGCCTAGCTCAGTGATTTTCTTGGCAAGAAGTTCTACTCGATTCACAGAATTGCAGAAAATAATAGACTGGTTTATTTGAAGCTGCATGCAGAATAATTTATGAGTATATAATCCCCCAAAAGATAATTACCATGGAAAAAATGCGCTACATCATCCACTAAAGATAGTTTTTCTCAATCAAATTTTCTAACCTTTGAAAAGAGCGTATTAAGGCAGTGAACTTTCTGTCTTTCTTCAACAAAAGCATAATACTGTGTTATACCCTTGAGAGTTAGCTCATCCATAAGGTTGATGATATAGGGCTTTTGCAGGTATCTATCTTTAAAATCTTTTACTGTCACAGGAAATGTAGCAGAGTACATTAAGATCTGACGGTTTGCAGGCAGAAAACGGATTAACTGCTCAATAGAAGGTTGGAATTCTGGCGACAAAAGCTTATCAGCCTGAAAGACATGGGTAAAAGCCGAATTTAGTTAACATCAATAATCTATTTTTTCAAATCAAAAAAGCATGCAGACCAGGATTAGAATTAAGTCAGAAGTCTACAATCCAATGACAGTACATAAAGTCACTTCTGCAAATTCAATTTTGGAAATGAAAACTGAGGACAGGTCATAGGGCAGTGACCTAACACAACAACCCACAATGATGCAAATACTTGCACTTTGACGCAAGAAGCTGCAACTACACAAACTAGTCCTCCATATTCAACAGTGTCTCTTTTCTCTCCATAAGTACTAGGTTAATATTTTATTCACAAATGAAAATTCAAATAACAGTGTCGCCTAGTGCTGCTATAATTTGAAGAGAAAGTTGTTAAACTTCTAAAAGCAGTACTATCACCTTCCCAGCCCAAGGAGAAAGTTAATCTGGGTGTTGGGCGGGGGAGAAATAAAAATCAGCTGAGAACAGAAACCAGTTTTAATTAAGCCCTTGTTTGATACTCTTTATCAAAATACATTATAATCCCACCTACCACTGATTTGATAATTGATTTGACAATTTCTCATTTATAACCATAAATTTCAAATTTCTATTAAATCTACACCACTCAATTTATCTCCTTAAAATTTCTCTTTATAAATCAACTACCATAAATTGAATCAAACATCCCCTAAGATTACGAATACTAGTTAGGAACATCATTTCCCTTCTAGTCTAATTAACTAGCCGCAGAAAAAGGAAAGAAAGAATGCTAGATTTTTCCATACCTCATCCATCACAAGCATAGAGCAATCTTTCATAACGCAAACACCCTTTTTCGCAAGATCAAGGACTCTCCCAGGGGTTCCAACAAGCAAGTGAACTGGTTGGTACAAACGCATTATGTCATCTCTTAAGCTAGTTCCACCAGTAGTAACCATCACTTGAATCTTTAGATGCTTCCCTAGCTCTTTGCAAACTTGAGATGTCTGAAGGGCAAGTTCCCGTGTTGGCACAAGAATAACAACTGCAAAGAAGCAATTAGGTGAGGTATCAAATAAGAACTGAATCTTTTATAAAGATGACCATGGAAATTTACAAAAGATATAACTGACGCAAGTAAAAAAGAACAAATGTAAAGTTGCAAATAATCAACTAGACATTCATGAATGTGCCACATTATGACTAATCAAGCAAAAAGCCCACGACTAATTGTGTAACAACTATTTGTATCTGGTATCCTAAACATCTTCGATACATCATTTAAGAAAGGTATCATATAATTGCATAACTGATTGACTCTAACTTGGATAACAATAATGACAACTTGGTTCTAATATTGACTAGATTATAAGGAAAACTTAGTTCTAGTATGGATTAGACTTATTTAGCAGCAAGAGGTGGTGTAGATTTTGTGAGTGCGATAGAATGTGAACTTAAATCTACTATGCATTAGAATATAATTTGGTGGCAAGGCGTGGTACAGATTTTGCAAGTGTGATAGAATATGTGGGTAAAAAGTGGCAGTAGTTCTGGACTGTTGTGGTTCCGACAAAATTTGTAGTTAAAATCTATTCCAAATATAATCATATCATAATCTAACCCAAACAAGAACTTGCTCAGTTCCAGCACTCACAAAGCAATAGGTGTAACTCAGTCAGCTAAAATATATATGCTCTTATTCTCACAAGAAAAAGATGGAACAAATCGCATCCATTCTTGAATTTCAATCCTTCCATTTCCCTGACATTCTTCCGTTAAAGAAGTCAAAACTCTACAAGGTAGGATGCAGAGATGCCATGTTACAAGCACTATCAAATAAATAAGATTAAAACCTTGAATAACATTTTTATCTTGATCAATTTTCTCCAAGGCAGGTATACAAAAAGCAGCAGTCTTCCCCGTTCCATTTTTTGCTCTAGCCAAGATATCGCTTCCGGTGAGAGCAATTGGAATACTTTCCTCCTGAATTGGAGAAGGTCTCTCAAATCCCTTCTCATATATTCCCATGAGCAGCTCGCGCTTCAAAAAGTAGTCTTCAAATTCATTTCCTTTGGTAGCTGTTACATCCTGCAAGGAAAATTGGAATTAAGGCTAGTACGAGCTACATATCCCAATATAATGATAAATCTGAATAAATTACGAAAAAGAATGGTTATGCTTCGTCTCAAAATTTCACAAATTAATGCACATAAATACACAGCTAAATGAGACAAACAATTGGAAAACCCACTAGAAGCTAATCAGTCCTTCCCATTAAGATCAAATGAACTACATTGAGTAGGCAATTTAGTTAATAAGCAAGCTGGACCTACAAGTCTTAGAGAAAATACTGCACATGGATAGCCAGGTTTCATATGCATTAACACTACATTCTCTCTCTTACAGAAAGCAAGAAAATAGTCATTTACACTTCCTCCAACCAACGAAGGAAGAAAGCAAACAAAAGATTAACAAGGCAACGGACGTCACATAGAAAAATGATGAACTAAGTCAAGTAGGATGGATCCAGAGTGTCCATGCCTAAATGCATCAGACACAAACATAGTGGGACACATGATGAGTAAGTACATACGTGTTCCCTTCTAACATAGCTAATTTCTAGCTATCCAATGGTATAAATTATGACAAAAACAGCATAGTGCCATTTTGGAAAGGAAATAGGTTAGCATGAAGACTTTGAAAGAGATAACTTTCAACTGAAAAAGATTGGAAATTCATGTAAACATTGAGACTCATTAGTTTGACATGGTGGATAATTATTCCCATTATAAACTTGTAATTTTACAAATTCACAAAATAAGAGGTGAAGATTTCATTATTTACATGAGAACTGTGGTTGAAATACTGTTGGACATGGTTGAAACTAATTCTTTTGTATTTACAATCACTAATTAGACTTGTAAATCCTTTGCTCTTTTTCCTTCTCTCTTCAGGCTCTCTCCCTAAAAAAATTCAAAGCAGCCTAAAAGCCTAACAGAAAGATACCCCAAGATATAAAATGAAATGATGCGCAAATTACAGAAAGCGACGTGATTATGAATCTTTACCTCTGTTCTATACCGGGTATCAGAGGGTGGTAGTTTTAGTTGGGCCTTCCAATCTTGCGAACTGAAGATGAAGATAAGATTGTAGAAAAATCTACATCAGACTAGGAGCAGAACTCTTGGTAAGAAATAATAATGAAGTCGAAAAATAGCAAAATAGTTTCCCTTCCCAGCATGATAAATAAAGTTGTTTAATCCCATTTATTTTGACACTGTATCCTTGAATTTCAGGAACTCCATTTTTCTTCAACTAATTATTAGCTTTTAATCACTTTGGGGAAAAACAAATGTATTGTGGAGCCTAAGATCATGATTTCTTAAAGTATTAAAAAAGTTGATCTATTGTAATAAATTTCTCCACGATTTAAAACCATCCACAAGTTCAAATCTAGCCAAATACAAGCAGGCCTTACATTCAATATTACAGCTCAAAGGTTCCAGAGAAGCTTCCTTAATGATCTGTACTTGGATCAGTTTGGGTTTCATCCCATTCTGCTTTCTATCTTCTAACAAAAAATGTGAAACGTTTATAATGAACCACTCCCCGGGAAAAAGACAATTCAGGGAAAACCAGCTTCGGCAATCAATAATTCGACGAGCTCCATACCAGAAACTTCAGGGGGGGAAAACACTCATGGCTAAATTTCATAGAGGTTCCCACATTGAATAGTGATTTTTCCTCTAGTCCATTACCGATGAGCGAACGTCACAAACATGTTGCAAAAACCATGTGTGATACTTACATTTAATCAAAAGAATAGGCAATTATGGCCGATTTCCAGACTTTACTATACCAAATTATTACCAGGACAAGTATATTAACAGCTTTTTCACCCAAACAAAGAAACCAGAAACCAATAGTCAAAGGAAAAAAAAAAAGACCCAGAATTCTCCAAAACATTACTCCAGATAACGCTACCTCTAGAAAGCAAAAGCTCTTTTTTTTTCCGCCGTCGGTTGTTTTTTTTTTTTTGGGGGGGGGTTGGAACAAAAAATCTTTCGTGAACCAAAAAGATCGAAGTCGGGACCTTGAATCGATGGCTTCTGAATGCTCGGTCCTTTCAGCCTCACTGACCGCTGCGTCGGACGGAGACGAAACTTGGGTCCTTCGTAGCAACTGCTGTGGTTGAGGGTTCTGAAATCCATGATTATTCGGCGCTGGACTCCTCTGCACGTACTGCTGAGTAGCATTTCTGGGCTGAAAACCATAGTTTGGTCCATTGTTCGTGTTCACTCCCCCTCCTCCGCCGCCTCGTCCGCCACCCATCCCCGGCGGCGGATACCTCGCTCTCGAGCTCATCGCAAAATCCTAATCCAACAGAAAGTGGAGAGTCCGCGTATATATCTATGTATATAATGTTACGGTTTTGCTGAAACTTAAGAGTGAATTGAATGGAAGCGGCGAACTTCTGAAACTACTGAAAGGGGGAAGCACAGAATTTGAGAGTACAAAGTAGGAGGGTAGATTCGAGTTTACGACTCGACCGTTCTAGGGCTCAGACGAGATTTCCATTTTTCCAGTTTTTCACAACCGGTTAAATAAATAACCCTTTGCATTCAAAGTCCCTAATCTTTGCATTCATTTACAGTTGATGTATATATATTTAATCATTAAAATATTTAGATCTATTTTGCACTGATAAAATAAATTATATTGAAACAATAAAAATAATTATTTTTAGTTCAAATCCATTTGAGTTTTTCTTTGATCTATGTATTGATGTACATTAGAGATGCAATTATAAGAGGGCATTAGAGGCGTTTTTAGTTACAAATAGAGTATCTCACATTCTTTGTTTTTGGATTGAATTTATCATCTAAAATAGTCCAAGTTTTTTCTTTGATTTGCCTATTAAAGCCTTATTGCTTGAATTAATTCAATATTCTCGCTTTGAGGAAATGAAATATTTTATTCGACCTCTTGAAAAATTCTAAAGGTTGGCGAATATTTAATAGTCATCATCATCAGATAAAAATCGTAATGTTAGTGAATGAATGTTAATGGCAATTATGTGGAAGGTTAATTACACATTTCACCTCAACCTTCGCGTTTAATATCATCTGGGTCCTCAACTTTTTTTTGACTTGTCAAGTCCATAACTTTTTCATATAATTGCACAAAAGGTCTTTTTTAAGGTTCCATCAATTATTCCGTTAACTTCCTAATAAAATTACCTTTATGTTCATAACTCATTAAATTAAAAACAAAAAATTTAGGGGATGTTTGATTCAATTTATGGTAGTTGATTTATAAAGAGAAATTATAAAGAGGTGAAATGAGTGGTGTAGATTTAATAGAAGTTTGAAATTTGTGGTTATAAATGAGTAGTTGTCAAATCAATAGTCAAATCAGTAGTAGGTGGGATTATAATGTGTTTTGTTAAAGAGTATCAAACAAGTGCTTAATTGTAACAAAATAATATAAAAAGAAAAAAGAAAAATACTACTATTTCTACCAGCCAATAAGAGGGAAGAACAATTTCCTTCTTCTGGAGGAAATGGCAGAAGGATGGGGAGAGTCTTTTTGGGGCTCCTAGAAATAACAGGGCTCATGTGGTCGTTTTTGGCAGCAGGTATGTTGGAATTTGGGGTTGGAGGTGGGTTTTTTTTTTGTATATTAATTTGTTATATTTTTATTTTTTGGTTTTTTATTTAACAAGTTATGGGTATAAAGGTAATTTTATCAAGAAGTTAATGGAATAGTTGACGGAATTTGTCAAAAATGACATTTCGTGCCAATTTATAGATGTTTGGAGACTCAGCGTGTTAAAGAAAAGGTTGGGGACTTAGGTGATACTAAATATTTAAAAATAGAATATCTATATCTATTTATATGTATATATTAATTAAATGAAATGAGTTGTAGTAGAGACTTTCCCACCCATTTTGCTATAAACGAGGATATTATGGTTAGTTCAATTTACTTAATCTAAAGATATATATCTTCAATATTTATTACCTGTAAATTACAAATTTTAAGCACATAGACACTTATCCATCAGTTAGATAATTAGATAATTAAATTTATCTATAATTTAAGTAATTATATGATAATGATTATCTATTAGTTATCAAATTGAATGGTTAACAAAATATTGAAAAAAGACCCCATTTTGCCGGAAAACTGCGGTACAACTGTACCGCAAACTTAATTCCTTTTATTAATAATATATATATAAATGTATTGCATACTTAATTCTTTTTATTGATTATATATATATATATATATATCTAAATAAAAAGAATTTTAACCATGTTTTTTCGGCCTAAACTGCTGATGTTACTACTGACGTCATTTTTTATTTTATTTTATTTTATTTTTTCCCTTGCCAATCCGCTTTCACCTTTCTCTTCATTTATTCTCTTTCTCAATCATCCCCAATCTCCGTCTTAACGTTTATTCAATTTATCTTTATACAAAACTCTCTAAATTTATTTGAGTTTGGTAAATCAAAAAATGTTTAGAAGTTATAGATATGTGGCATTAAAGGGTGAAATTTCGTCTGCACTTTTTTTTTTATTTGGGTATATGTGTGATGAATTTCATATCTTCTATATATTCCTAAATCAACAGTAGCATAAAGGCATTTTCCTGCCTAAATGGCCTGCTGACATTACGCGTGCATCACTAATTACACCACTCTTTATTTATTTAATTATTTATTATTAATTACACCACTATTTATTTAATTATTTATTCATTTGTTTTGCGTTTTTCCCTTTGTTTAATTATTTATTATTTGTTTTGCATTTTTTCCCTTCAAAATGCATTTTTCTTTTCCCGAGTTTCCCTTGATATATGCGTCAACCTCCTCTTCTATACAAACCATATATATTCTACGACTTAGTTGCAAACCATATATATTCTTTGAATTTTCCTTATCTCTTCCAATTGCTTACAGATCAACTTTCCATATTTGTAATTCTTCATTACCGATTGAACCTTTAATTTTCATTATTAAGAGTCTCATTACCATTCTAATTCTGCGCTTCAAAGATGTTTACGGTTCTGTTCATATCCTGCCAGATCTGCAACTCTTATCATTTAGGTTACCTAATTGGGAATGATTCTTGTGTACATATACAATTCCCTTACAGTCCGATTTCTTCATTAATAGTTTCTTAATTGTATACCTTTAATTGTTAATAAATTTTTATAGGTTATAGGATTCCTTAGTAGATTTTTTTTGTAATAAATCTGTTAATCCATAGCATCTACTACTTCTCTTATTAAACTCATTTGTTATCTCCTTAATTTTTTCCCTACATTTAAGTATTAGTTATTAGAAATTTTGTTTATACTAGGTATCACATTATTATCTCTTGATTTTCTCCTACATTTAAGTATTAGTTATTGGAAATTTTATTTCTACTAGGTATCACAATATCGGCCAATGTTACGGGTGACAAACAATATTGTATAACAAGTTTAGTAGATAATGATTGATTCTTAATGCATTTCTGTATTCTACTTTGAATAAAAATACATAGTATTGTTTATTATTAGATATATAATGTGATAGATTCGCTCTATTTTCATCGATATCAATTTCTTATTTTTGACATCCCATTTAGTGAGATGATAATTATTCATAGCTTTCAATTTCCTAACACATGTAAATAATTTTCGTAATTATGTCGCTTTTGTCTTTAAATTTTTTTAGGTATTTCTACTCGTGCATCACACGGATGCGAATACTAGCATATGTAGAAATTTAAAGAATGTTTGTGCCTCATATTCTTCAAGTATAAATATGTTACTCTCTATTTATTTCATAGTCTACCTTATATGTGTGGATTCCTATATTATAATTGAAAATTTTGGTAAGAATTTGGAGTTGGTGCAAGGCAATGAATGTAATAAGATTTTGAATATTGAGGAATCAATTATAACTTGATATATGGGGAGAAAACCTTTTCCTTTAATTTATTTTGATAGTTTGCAAAATCCTAAATTCCACCTTCTCACAATAATTTTTGGTTTCATCTTCAACATCGAGATCTGTTTTCTAATAATGGATATATTTGTAAAGTAATGCAAATTAGACTTTTTAATATAGAAATGAGACTATATATTTGGGTCATCCTAAAAAGGAAAATGAAACCAAATGATCGGGACAAAGAGAGTAATTATTTGAACTTTCTTGCTTTTTCAAGTATTTAATTTAATTTAACAATGATCCTTTAATACATGACATAATAATACTCATATTGTGCTGTGAATCTTTTTTTGAGTTCTGTTTTGACATAAGATCACTCTATCACGAGAAAATATGAATTTATTGTTCGTGGAATCAAATTTCTCCCACATGACTATGCTTTGATGTCTTAATATCTCTTATTTCTTTTATAGATTCTCAGCCGAATTTACAGATGTGAATATATTGAATATTGAGTATAGGCCTCTTCCATTGAGGTCTATGTACAAGAGAAACGAAGATTGCATGTAAAATGCTGATGGTCATGTGAATTATGGAATGAATATGAATTGTTTTTTTTTTTTTTGATAGGGCACAACGTGCACACAAAGCACACAGAGACACCACACAGCATCTAACGAAACCATGAACTATCTTTTCAATGTAAATATATTGAATTTGTACTTCTGTTGATGATATTTTCTCAATTAATACACACCTGTGTTTTTATACTTTTAAAATATGTTAAACTATTGTACATTCATTAAAAAACTTTCACGTAATTAAATTTCAAATGTTTTTTTTATCCGTGCATCGCACAAAAAAATTCCTGTATGTCACTAGTATCCCGTACTCAGTACTCCGTCCATTCATTTTTCACCATTTGGAATATTTTGAGACCCACTTAACCCTTAAACAATACCACTAACTTAACCACTAACACAGTTAACTATTAACTAACTTTTCTTCATTTCTTTATAATTATGGCAATTTAATTTTCGCTTTTATTTAAAAAATTAAACTATTAATGAAATTCAGCTTTGAAAATTCCACTATTGTACGTTACTAAGGCATTAGACATTTTCAATATCAACTTCCTATGGATTCCCATCATATCTGGGTCTTTTTTTTTTTTTTTGAGGAAATGGATTCTTACTATTTCTTTTACATATTCACGTCTAACATCAATTTTAGCATTTTTTTTACTAATATCATTAAACAAACTCATTGTCATAATTATGAACAACAGAAAAGGAAACAAAACAAAAAGATCAGTAGTGAAAAAAGGACAAAATGAGCAAGGAAGCATAACATTACAAAAATATCAACAAAGGCATTCACATGACAAAGCTAGAAAATGAAACCTCATTTACATCGCACACCGGCGTATAGTTGTTGGCAAAAGGAATGCTTGAAGTGGCCTGGCTTTTCTTTAACAATTCAACATCACCTTGAACTGCACTTTTGTGCTTTTGATTATTGGCCTTCTCAACATTCCCCTAGCAAACCAACAAAAAACAAAAAAAAAATGGAAACAAAACTGATCATCAGCAAAAAAAGACAAAATGAGCAATAAAGCATAATTGTGGCAATAAATTTGTTTAATGATATCAGTAAAAAAAACTGTGCTAAAATTGATGATAGACAAGAATATGTAAAAGATATAATGAGAATCTATTTGCTTTAAAAAATAATAATAATAAAGGTAATCAGAATTGTAGAAAGTTGATATTGAAAATGTATTTTCAAAGTTTTTTTTTGCAAACATATATTTTCAAAGTTGAATTTAGTTAATACTTTATATTTTTATCAAAATTGATTTTTAAAGCTTGTTCTTGAACCTTTATCAATCCACCACGTACTCTACCAAAAAATAAAATAAAATTTCACACTTTTCAATAATTTTTCTTTACCTACTAACTACACACATATACTAGTGTAACAGCCATATCATGTGAAAAAATTTTCTGTACTTCATGATTACCCAGTACTCGATACTCCGTCCATTTTTTCCCCTATTTGAAATAGAGTTGTGTTATTTAAACAAAACCACATACAAAAATTCTAACAAAACTAATACGTAGTAGAATCTTATTTTTCAACACATTATATCACTTTTACATCAACATTAATCATTTATGACACTTGTTAATTTTATTAATTTTTTTTATCTAGTCTTTTGTCCAATTAATATTTTTCTTTGAAATATTTTAAGACCCACTCGACCATTTAACAATCCCACTAACTTAACAGTGTTAACTATTTATAACTATGGCAATTTTATTTTGATTTTTGTTTTTATTTCAAAAAAATTTCTTCCGGGTCAATCTTTCCCTCTACAATCTTCTACCATACAGCAAGCAATTTTCGTCACTTTCCGTCATACTTGAATCAAATAGGATTTTGCAAAATTATTAGGAATGGCATCAGTTCAAGATGTCAATTATGGAGCTCCACAGACTCATGACTGTGTTAGCAAACTTGTGAGTTTAATATCAATAGATGATCATGGTTTTTTCCCCTGATTTAAATTTGACTGTGTGCGTTAAAATTGCAGAGGTCGAACCCTAAAAGGCGAAAGGAAAAGGTAATAATTGGTTGTGGAGCTGGGTTCGGAGGCGATAGACCATTGGCAGCTTTGAAATTACTTCAGAGAGTGGAAGAATTAGACTATTTAGTACTCGAGTGCTTAGCGGAACGCACACTAGCCGAGCGGTACCATGCAATGAAGTCCAATGGCAAGGGTTATGATCCTCGTAGTATGTTAATTCTCGACTATGCATATTGAAATTGTTCATCGTGTTTTGTTTACATACCGTCTGGAAAAGGTGCTTTTATGAATAAAATAAAAAATGGACGGTTAATTCACTTTTGCGAATAGCAATACAAGGCAGATGGTCAAAATGTAATTAGCCTCTTGTTAGATGAAAAATTTCACAGTGGGCTTTAGCATCTTCATGAGTATTTCTACTCGAGGAATTTTATCTCTCTCTTTTCTTGTAATTTTATTTTCAACATATCAAGCAAAATGAATATGTAATGTAATAGAAGAATCATGCATTTGATTTCGTCAATTTCAGTTTGGTCCTATGTACAGCCGTAAGTTGTTGATATGATTTTCACTGCTAATTTGCTGATCATGGGGTCATTTATTAAGCAGTTTCAGAGTGGATGGAAATGCTTCTACCTCTTGCCATGGAGAGAGGAGTTTGTATTATTACCAATATGGGTGCAAGTAAGTATTAAACAGCTTAACCTTCATTTGCCATACAATGGGAACATTCTTTCTGCTTCTATCTCTTGAATTTCTTTTTGGAAGTCTTCTTTGCTTGTCTAAGTATACATACATATATATTTTTAACATTTCCATGCAAAGAGAGTCCTCATGGTGCGCGGGAAGAGGTTTTACAAATTGCAAGCAGACTGGGCATTAGCATATCCATTGGTCTTGCCCATCAATCTTCTGTTTCAACAACAGGTGTTCTTTGACATCTAATATCATAAGGATCATGTTTCAAGGAACATAGACATTGAGATGATAAGTTACTAACAACATTTTCCTTTATAATGGTTTTGCAATCAGGACGTGATGAGCACCTGAAACAAGTAGACGGTGTAAGTCTACTGTAAGATTTTGGCCATCTTTATTGTGTCTCTGAGTAGCGTATTGCATTATTATACCATCCTTTGCTGTGTCTAGAGTCCTATCATTGAATGATTGACATCTCCAGTTTAAACTCATAGAACGGTTATAGCTGGAGGAGAATTTGACTTAAATGGTTAATTTTATCCTTTTCGGAAATGCAATTCCTTTTACAGATTCGCTAAAGTTGTCCATTTGTTCCTTCTTTAAGTAGATTGGTTGTTATCTTTTTGGTTACTTATGCAGGATGTTAGTGTATATCTGGGAGCAGCTCCTATAGTTGAATGTCTGGAGAGGTATACACCAAATGTTGTTATTACTTCTCGAGTTGCAGATGCTTCCTTATTCTTAGGCCCAATGGTATGTATTTATATCATGTCTTTCTATTTATTCTTTATGGTATCTACATTTGCTCTTTCACAGAAAAAAATTCAGGGTCCAGTCTAATGAGCCATGTAATAAATGTCAAGCCTTCAGAATCTCTTCCGATGGAAATTGATTTGAGTTTGACACAATGATGAATATCTTGTTGGCGTGATTAGGTATATGAACTAGGATGGAATTGGGATGAATTGCAACTGCTAGCACAAGGGTCGTTGGCTGGTCATCTGCTGGAATGTGGTTGTCAACTCACTGGAGGATATTACATGCATCCAGGTATCTTCTGCTAGCCTTATGTAGTGCTAAAGTTTCCACAACAGAGATTCAACATTTCAGTATTAAATACTTCCATCACCTGTATGATTACTTTATGAAAGATCTGTGTCTGTCTCTTTCTTGTCTAGCTGATAAACACAGAAACATGGCTTTCCAAGATCTTCTTGATTTGTCTCTTCCTTTTGCTGAAGTTACTTATGATGGCACGGTACATGTAGCAAAGGCAGAAGGCAGTGCCGGGGTCTTAAATTTCAGCACCTGTGCACAACAACTTCTCTATGAAGTTGGTGATCCTAGTCTTATATAACCCCTGATGTGGTAAGTTAGGTGGTGAATATCATACACCAATGGCCAATCAAATCTCTAGGTTTTGGGAAAGGTGATAGAGAGATTAAAGATTGATTTGGAAAGTTGAAACAGTTTGTTGTATTTACAGATTATAGACATCCAGGACGTTAATTTGAACCTTTATCAAACTGTAAAGTCCGCTGTACTGGAGCAAAGCCATCTCCACAATCATTACCTCAAAAATTGTTGTTTCTAGGCTCGAAGGTATCTCTTCCACTCTTGCCAATCAAATTTGCAGTCTCGTAATTACTTGAATGCCGCCAGACGTCTGGCATTAGATCATTACTACACATAATTACTGGCACACATTAATTTACTCATTAAACTTTGAAGTAATTCCTGATTTAATTTTACTTAAAACTCCCAATGTGTTTCCTCTTCTTGCCTATCTCTTTCCCTGTAAATGTAGATGGGGTCATCACTAATTAGAGCATTCAAATTATTCTCGTGGATGCTGCATTCCATTTGGAGTTTTTTTTTGCTTGGGGGGTCGGGGAGTAGCCTTATTTGGAGTAATACTAAGTTTGTAATTGTATATACTAGCTATTGCTAGAGTTTTCTGCTGAGCAGGTATCCTATATATTAGATAGGGCCACTGTCTCTTTTGATACGAGAGTAAAAGCTGTTCAGAAAGATCTGTTTTCTAAGTTCACTGTGCTTTGTTAAATGATGGCCTATAACTAAACAGATGGAAATATTTCTTCTGTGTCTTATGTCCAAGTTTTCCTCTTCACAGGACAGCGGGTGGAAAGGCTGGGGAGAGATATCCTACGGAGGATATGAATCCGTAAAACGGGCTCAAGCTGCTGAATTTTTGGTAAAATTTCATTGTATTTATAATTTACTTTCTCGTCTTTCTGAAACACAACGTATTTATTGATCCATTTGTGTGTGGAAAGTACGAAGAAGTTATCGCTAGATTTTTATTTAGGCTGAAAATCATATAAAAAGAATCTGGTATCTAAGCTGCAATCAGTATAACTTTTTTCTATCATATTAGGTAAGGACATGGATGGAGGAAATGTACCCTGGTATAAGCAACCATATACTTTCATACATAATTGGTCTGGATAGCGTAAAGGCAGGATGCTTGAACAACAAATTATCAATTGCTTGTGGAGATATCAGATTACGGATGGATGGCTTGTTTGAACAAGAGAAACATGCAATCCAATTCACAAAAGAATTCACAGCTTTGTATACAAATGGTCCTGCTGGTGGTGGTGGCATCAGGTCTACTTGCTTTTTGCCCCCATCAGCATTCTGTTTCTATTTCAAAATAGACATTGGTCAATCCAATCACATGCACATATTCTCTGAGATGCTACTTGTACTACACAATGCTCCAGCATTCATTTCTACTTCCTATATTTCTATTTTGAATGGAAATAGAACACTAACAGCGCTTTCATTTCTTTATATTTACGTTATTTGTATTTGTCACCAGATCCTCTTGTCAACTTCATTAAGTATTCGCAAATGACATATAGCACACTGCTGTTATAAAGTTGTGTGTGGCTTTTATCCTTGATAATAATTACATGATCGTTGATGCGTAGATTGATTGATTTATTTAAGTCTGTACAATGTGAAAATTTATGTCTTTACTTTGATGCACCTTTATTTGTTTGAACATTTAAGTGAGAATTTTCCAAGAGGGCTTAAGTGTGCAAGGACAAGGACTTGATGATGTGTTCAAGTCCTGGATGCCAATAATATGTGTTGAACCACCTTTTAGCTCAAGTCATTACAGAGGGGACACATGTAGTTATTGAAGCGTTGATTTCAACAAGCCCCTCACTGCAGGTTGGATTTATATACTCCCTCCGTCCCAAAAAGATACTCCTCTATTCCTTTTTTATCCGTCCCAAATTATATTCCCTTTTCCTTATTTAACTTTTTAGTTTTCTAAAATACCCCTATTTATTATACACGGTTATCAACAATAGAGAAGATTTAGAGTGAAATATTAAATAAATCAAATGGTATATTAGGAAATATATTCTTAGATTGTACATTTCCAACAACATTAATTATGTTTTCTTAATCTATGTGAAAAATGGAAGGGGAATATCTTTGTGGGACAGAGGGAGTATTTCACGTGTTTCAGGAACCCAGCTGCCACACCTGTTGTAATGATATCCATGTATTTGATGCATTTAAGCAGAGAAGCTTGAATCAACCAGTGTTCTGATGGAAGTGTCAGACATGGTAAATAACTAAAGATATACCTAAATCTTTAACTATACTCGTATAGACTGTCACTTCTTTTACATCTGCATAGAGGACATGGCAGTACCCATGTTTTCTTGTGTTACATAACTTGTGTGAATGCTCTAGTTGTGTCGTGGCTTTCACTTTTCCTTTTCTTTTCTCTCTCATTATTTGTTAAATATTCCGTGGTTGAAGTTCATGATTCCATTTTATGCAGATTCTTTGCTGTTCTGATACTGTTGGTAAGCATTTATTTATGAGTTATGCCATGTATCACCGTTAGTCATCATTACCATCATTAAGTGGCACTAAATGATAAGTCCAATTTAATAAATCACATGTCCTTTGCATTTAACTACACTTATATAATTTAATGGCAACACATTGTACATGGGATGATGATGAATACCCCCGGTGATGAATAGCATTATTCTTTATTTATTGCACTTGAGCAGAAAATGATCTAAATTTTCCTAGGAATCCAGCACATTCCTTGGTGGAGTTCATGATTGAGAGAGCTTTTTTCTTTTGTACTATCTTAATGTATTTTCTGACCACATTGCTTCTGAGCTGCTGAAGGAAACTCTTAATTCACTAGTTATGATTTATTTTACCGAAATTGAGAATAGTGTTTCTTAGACATCTATGTATTAATTAATTTGTTCATGATATTAATGCCTTCTATTTTGATTCTTTTTATGTTCCCTTAATGCAGCACTGGACACAAGAAAGAGATTTTTCTGGAAAAAGGATTGGTACCTCTCTCTCTCTCTCTCTCTGTGTGTCTCTGTGTGTGTGTGTGCGCGCGCGCGCTGATATAGTGTTTGCATGCTAGGATGCATATCTTTGTCGGAAATGAAGGTCGGCTGTCACTGAATCAAGGACACATTGAGACTAGGGCCTTTTATGGTGAAGATATTTTGAGAAGTGATTTTCTCAGAAATGTGCGATTAAGAAGGAAGGAAAAATTATAGATTTACCTGCAACATTATTTTATTGGGGAACTCTGTTGTGGAATATGAGTTTTAAGAAAGTGATTTACTGAAAAGCAGAAACAAACAGGGAGGAACACCTAGTTCCTTTCTGAACTTATTAGGAACATTGCATTCTTGGCACCATGTAATATAAGTTTGCATGAATATATGTAATTATGTACTCTAGATCTATTGCATTTAACATGTATGCATGACCTATGCTTTTTATTTTATGGATTCATGTTTTATTTGCGAGATTCAATTCAATGCTTGGTATTTTTTTGAATTACTACTATTTATTAATTTTAACATTCAGAAAGTAGGTGCCCTTTACATCCTTCCACTTCTCACAGGATGTTTGCTTGGTGGCTGCAAGTAACTACACCCCCAATGTTTGGCTATTACATATTACATTGTAATGTGTTATCCTTTTACATTGATTTCAAATAACCCGCTTTTACTGAAACATAAAACGCAGCCCTTTTAACATACATGTTTATATAGTCGGATCCCATCATACTGATGTCACTTGCACTAGACTGAATTTGTTAAGTTCTGGTGAATTAATTGTACCCATTTTTATTGCCATTGATAATATCACAAATTATAATCATATTAACTGCTAGCTTTGGTTGTTCAGGTACAACGTGAACATGTGCACTGGGAAATATCAGCCGCCAGATATGATGTAACCAGCTCGTCTGATGAGAATGCCAACAGTAAAGTTGAAATACAGACCCGTGCTTCCCATGTATCAAACTCACAATCAGTCTGGAGAGAAATCACCTACAGTTCAAGTAACGAATTATTAGTACCTGAAACTCAATGCTCTCCTGCTCCTGCTGGCCAAAAGTTGTCTCTCTACGATATTGCTCATAGCAGGACTGGTGACAAAGGAAATGACCTGAACTTCTCCATAGTCCCACATTTCCCACCTGATATTGAGAGGCTCAAGACAATTGTAACACCAAATTGGGTTAAAGAAGTCGTCTCAACTCTTTTGAATCCCTCATCTTTTCCTGATTTGGCTGATATTGAAAGAAGAGACGAATGGGTTAATGAACATGTTAAGGTTGAGATCTATGACGTAAGAGGAATCCATTCCTTAAATGTTGTCGTTCGAAACATTCTAGACGGGGGTGTCAACTGCTCAAGAAGAATTGATAGGCATGGAAAGACTATATCAGATGTCATATTATGCCAGAAAGTGGTGTTGCCTCCATGATATACATGTAGAAGACGCCCACATGCTCCCAAAAAGTTACTTTTAAGTAACTTTTAAAGCTTAGCACAACACCCTCTTGTACATCAATGCTTCTATTCCAGGATACTTGGACATTGAAATTTTTTCGCGGTTGTAATTTTCTTCTGCTTTTTCCCTTTTTTGGGCTCTTCTTGTTTCACTCATTTCCCCCGAGTCTGGGCTCAATGGACAATGTGTAAAGTTATTCAAGTGAAAGCTGATATGGTGATATATCTGATGTATGGCAGGAGATTCTAAGGATGAATTTGTCCAAAAACACTTGGTAGATTTTCGTGACGTATAAACCATTTTACAAAAGTTTATTATATGTCACACAGCCAAACCGGAGGAGCGGAAGCCAACCCCTCCTTTTGGCTACAGAAAATCAGCCACTTCAGGCAAGTGGGGTGGGGGTGCAGGGGCGGGGTTGCAGTAGAGTGGGTGGTAGGCCGGGGAAGAAAATGTTTTCTTTTGTTTTCTTAAATTCTTTTTTATTTTTATTTACATAAATAAATAAGGGTACACACGTTTTTTTTTCTTTTTTTTGAAGGGGGTATAAATGCTATTTTTCTTTTTTGAAGAAGGGTATAAATGCTATTTTAATAAGACTTAAGAATAACAAAGACCTTATGTGTGAATATTTGAAAAGTTGGGGACTCACGATGTTGAAAAAAAGAATCAAGACCTATTTGCTGTAGAGTGTAAAGATTGGAGATCGTATGTGAAATTTACTCAACATATAAAATTGAAAGAAGTTCAGGGGTTGTCATTTACTTGTACAAAAAAAGCACACAAATAGTTGTGTGCTCGTCTCAATTTGGGAAAATTTCTCTTCCTCTCAAATTTTATAGTCAAATATTTAGGTTCCACTGCATAGTGACACATTCCTCGTGTCTCATGAAAATAGTCATTTAACCATTTTCATAGCAAATTATATGAAAATGGTTAAATAGTCATTTAACCATTTTCATATAAATTAAGACACTCCAATTAATATTTTTAGAAAAGTGGAATTTAAGGACATTTTTTCTTAATATGTTCATTCATTTATTTAATTATTATTTCACTTCAGTAGTTCTTATTTATTGATATCAATGCATATTAAACAGAATTAGTGTAAATAAGGAAATTATAAGACAAGCGCTAGTTATTTGGAGCTCTATCAAAAAAAATTATTAAATCAATCTCAATTGCGCATTCTCCACGAAAAACAAAATTTCATACTTCTCAATAATCTTTTTTTTAATACTACCACCATACATTCTCCTATAAGAGCATCTCCAATATGCTTTTTAAATTCAAGATTCTCTTTATTTTAAAGAGTCAAAATATAAACTCCAATAGACTCTCTATTTTAACTTTTTTTTTTTTAAATAAAGAGATAATTAGATGACTCTCCAAGTTCAAGTAACATTTATTGGTTAAACAAAACTATATTAATTTCATTGGTCATTAGAATTTGCTACATGAAATTTGACTTTTGTGTAATTTTTTCAAAGTATAAATGTTAATTTTTAATGAGAGAATGCATTAAATGTTTCTTGAAGATTGTAAACTAGAGAGCTACAAATGGAGAATTTGTTGGAGGAGATTAAGATTTTTTTTCTTTAAATTAAAAAATAATATTTATTTGAAGGAATATACTCTTTAAAAATAAAGAGGTTACTAGGATGCTCTAATTCCAAAATTTTTTACCATAGAGAACAAGTTTTAAGTGGACTTTTTTTTAATAAAAAAATATATATATTTTCCTTTTTCTACTATTTTTTGTTCCCCCAATTTTAAACCGGTTGGACAGAGTAGAAAATACGTCCATTTCATAAGCCCTTCTTGAAAAAAATAATTTTATTTGGACATAGATAGAGATAAAAAGTGTTAAAGCAGGAAATGTGACTTATATGATTACCTACTAATGATGTAAAAGTGATTATATATGTGCCAGTTCTATTAAATTTTTGTTCTTTGTTCAAGGAGCATTACTCTTTTGAAAATCCTTTAGCGCACCCTCTTTTTCTGCGTAACCGCGAGAGATCTATTTACGCAGTCAGATTTGGCGTTTATTTTCGGGTAATCTCTCTCATTACTGGTACATTAAAGTCATGAAACGATTGAAATCCATTATTCAATTACAGGAATCTGCATCCAATTTCTTTTTTGATTCTAGTGCTTTCAGGATTGAATTTTGGGTGAAACGCGCTTATTATTTCTAGTGTACAAGATCTACCGGTGTTACTGTCGGATCATCTCATTTCAATTTTTTCTCACCTGATTTTTTAATTTTTAAGTAAGAGAAATAGTATTTATTTCAATGTCATGCAAACGGAAAGTAATAATGGTTCTTATAATTTACCATTTCTTTTTATTTTTTCCTTTCAACGTTGAAATTTTATAGTAAAAATTGGTGGTTGTGCCTCTCTGTTTGCAGAGACTGTTCATGATTCTAGATTTTCCTGGGCCTAGAAATTTGTAACTGGTGCAGTTCTTGGGAAATAGATGACAAGTTTTGTTTTTGTTTTTTTTTTTTTTTTTTTCCAACTCTCTTTTATGTTTTAAAGTGGTTTCCTGTTGTGCATATTATTGGCATTGTCATCACAAAAGTGCTATTGTATTTCTATTCTTCTTATGTTCAAATTCTTCTTTTGGATGTAGACATACTGGGAGGCAAAATTTTTTAAAACAGGGATAATTTAGACATGGTAATGTAATTTTGTTTCACGGACACTGTAATATCAAGTTGATAGCTCATCTTTTTATGAAAAGAAGTGAGTTCTGATACTTACTATATTGGCTTTTCAGTCAGCTCTCTTCAATTTCCACTCGTTCCTCACAGTGGTGTTGTTAGGCATCTGCACCTGTACTTATTTGAAAATGCAATTTCCAGCGCTCCTTGAACAGAGAACTGGGTACGTCTTCTTCAGTTTATGATCCATAATGTGCAAATACGATGTCATATGATTTTAATCACAAAAGATGGTTTTATTTTTCAATCACTAGATGCTAGTATCTGAATGCTTGAAAGATTTGTGTAGTAGTTTGATAATTATCATTGTTCATTTGTTCTTGTGTGTTACTCTAGTGAAAATTGTATATGTTGTAATGGCACTGGAAATTTCTTTCTCAGGAAGAAATGTTTTAGTAGATCCATAATGAAGATAAGTTTTCATATTGTTCAACTTGGTTTCATTGACCTAATTCTTAAAACAATTGATCAAATATAAAATGGAAGTCAATGTCATCTATCTATAGCATAACTTTTATGCTGGTGAGATATACTCAGAGATACACTTTTTGCAGTAATTCTCGAGCATGTATGCAACCATGTAATATGACATACTCTAATAAGGAGGGCAAGGATAATATTTGAATCATCAAGGAACTATATTGATATTGTCTTGCATGGTAACCATAACTTTGGCGGCTGTCTCTCTTAAATTGCTATCTCTAATGTCAACCGGGCACTTATCTGAGCTGAGCTTGCTAACTGGTTGATTTTTTGCACTGCAATGTGAAAACGAGAAGAGTCATTCAACATTTACGACTCAAAGCCTAACACAGGCTGTATTTACTTTTCTCGCGAAACCTCAGTATTTAATCCTGACTTATTTGCTCTATAGCCGTACACATGGAGCCAATTATTGTACAACCTTGCTACATTCATGTAGTTTTTATTTACTTTATCTTTGTTTTATTATTCCAGTGGCAACAAAGAAAATATGTTGCATGGCAGTATCTTATTTCCACTCCTTTACCTCAATCTATGAGGTTGTTTGGCATGGCTTTCGAGAAGCCAATAGCCGCTTTTGATTCTAAGAACCTGTTGGATAATTTTGGGAAAGCGCTTCTTCTAGATTCTAGTTTGAAGAACTTCTATAGGAATTTGGACCAAAATGGCTTTCACATGAAGCTCTTTTATGATAAGCAGGCAATCTGGAACAGGCCCTACGTATCCTCTAATTATGATATTTATCTCTCTCTTCTATTTTTTTCCCTCATATCCATGCTGATAACTGATAACACTACCAATTTGGCAGGTTTCGAGGCGTCTTCTGGAAGGCTGCTAGAATAGGTATGATTTACTTTTAACACTAAGTGTAAAATGCTGCTATTGCAGGAAGTTTTGCTTCACAATCTTTTCTTGCAACAGCTTTTGAATTATTTCAGAGTCTTTGAAGTTAGAAAGCATGCATTCAATTCAAATGATTTTGGAGTAAATCTAATAAGATCAGAAAGAACTAAGCGCAGAGAATGAAAAGTTGTCAAAACTAACCTATTATATATCTAATGCGCAAACCCAGCTTCTTTTTTCTTTAAAAGTTTTAAATTCTAGAAAAATGCCTTAGGTACAGAAACAACTAATTTTCAGTGGAGAAAAATATTTGCCCCGACATATCCCTTTTAGATGTTTCACAGTTACTTAAGAATATCTGTTTCTGGTTCTTCTTTTCCTAAAAAACCTAATGTTTTTTTACCTATCCTGAAACTATAGCTCATAATCTACTGAATAGGTTTTTCATTCTCCTGCTTGTTCTTGTTTCTGACCTCTTCTTTTACCTTGGCTCTCACCCTAGCAAAAAAGAATTCCTATCATGTAACTATGCCTAGTTTGATGTATTTTATAAACTTCTAGCACTGCCTTTTGATTCAGCATTTTGCTTCTGAAATTGTTTCCTGAGACATAAATCAGTTAGAGGTTAAGAATTTTCCTTGTTTGCTTGGAGTTAATTGAAATGTGACACATAATTGCTGCTGGTTGAAAGACTTTGCTGGCAGTTATGTTTTTCTTGCTGTGTTCTGATTTTCGAATAACAGTAGGCAAGCCATTGTTCATGTTTGTGAAATAATAAAATGAATCATGATATTTGTTGCTACTTTTGCCGTTTATTTGCAATCATGGAGGCATGAGTCACGCATGTCATATAATTATCATATGCAGTTAATTTATGGTCTGAAACTCTGACACTATTATATGATTCCTGGAACAGGGGAGAGATTAAGCCCTTGGGTGGCGATAGGATGCTTCACAATGGGCGTCTCAATAATCTTCTTCTGAGAGGAGAGCTATGTAACCGTACTCCAATGACCATTTCTAATTCTCTAGTTGTTTTATACTGCTGCATGCAGTTGAAAGCTGAATTGACAAACTTGATTTTATGTCATAGTTCATTGTGACTTTTGTACTACCGAGTTTTTCTTTGGTTATACCATTGCATTGTTGGCAATTCCTGTAAAAGCTACTTGATTTATTGTTCTCAGTTTTGGCCCCCGGGGGGTGGGGGGTGGGGGGGGAATGCTAAATCTTGTTCTCAATATATTTGGATTTGGCTAAGTGAATTCCTTTTTTGCAATTTTGTTTAGTTCATGGTAAGTTCTTCTTGGCAAGTGGCAACAACAGAAGGATGATTTAGTTTTGGTTCATTCCTCTCCCATTTTAATTTGTTAGTTGCAATAGTGATGATTTTACAAACACGAGCATTTTGTATAGAATATCCCAACTCCTTACATCGTCATTCCCTTGATTAATCTTCAATAAGTTCAATTGGCTCCACTTCTGCTTAATGGTGAATACTCGCATTTCTTATCTTTGCCCTTTTATCAGACAGTTGCTGAATTTCATAGAGGAACTTATCCTCCGAAAAGTTGGAGGAAGAACTTACAAAATTTGAAAGTCCAGTGATGCCTGCACCCCGTTAGATCTTCAAAATCTTTTACAGACTGCATCTTTGTTTAGTTTTAACAGACTATAATCCTCTTTAATCTTAGGCTGGATTAGGCTGGATACCTCTTTCTCATGCATATTATTTGGATAACAAGGTGCAGGATAACCTCTTTAGAGTCTCGGAGTTATTCTTTTTGCCCAGTAAATGAGCAAACCCAGGAACCTTTCATTAGTTTGGATTGCTTGTTGGAATTTAAACATACACAATCCCCCCTTTCAGAGGCCCTCCAGTGAATTAGGTTTGGTGGAAATGATCTCAAGAAATTTATTAATTGTAACCTTCAATTATTTGGATAATAAATAATTTGATTTCCAGCTATCATATTGGTACTGAGTGATAGTTAGAATATCGCAAAGAAAATTCTCTTGTTGCCAAGTCAAGTGTTTCTTGTGCGGAACTAGTAGAACATTGTGCTGATGACATAGGCTAGTGAACAAGAGCCCATTCTGAACTGATGGATGTTTTCATAACACAAGTCTTGGAAGAACTCTCTTACATGTTATCATTGTTGTGTATAAGAAACTCAGCACCATATTTTGTTTTTTACATGAGATACTGTAGTATATGCCAGAAGACAGAAGTTTCATAAAGAGACATCAAATTGAAATCAAAGCAGTAGGAACCTTGAAATTGACAGGTACACAGTTGACAAGGTAAATGGTTATCTTATGCTTAACCCTTTTCAAAACTATGACTCTTTCTTCTCCCCACTGGATAACTGCTAGAATTACCTTCTGAATCAGTTTGTTTCCAGCTTTTACAGGTTTGACATTTACAACCTCTGCTTTGTTTTCCTGACCTGCTTCTTTACTTTCTTCAGCTTCAGATTCAGATCCCCAATGGAGTGGATAGCTCCTTAAGAAAACCCTTCTGGTATCGTAGTCTTCATATCGAAAACTTCTTGCTTTCATTCCATTTTCCTCCATGCTTTTTGGTCTTTGTATTCATAGATGATAGTGGGATGCTTTGGGATCTCTACTTTATAGGTCGTGCTGTGCTGTTATTGTGTGTATGTATTTGTTTGTATTAGGTGTGGGTTGGGGTGGGGCGGTGGAACTATATTTGTGTTTTTTGTAATAAGTGTTAAATCTCACCCGTTAAATTTAAAATTACAGATTAATAAGAGATAAAAGCTTGGAGTGCTTTTCTTTGTAAGGTTGATATTTTAAGATAGAATATGGGGAGGAATATGTAACTTCATTGTGGTAGTAGTAGTTAATAGTTGCTTTAAATCTCACAATAACTTCAGCAATGAACCAAACAGGATCTGCATCGTGTGTAGTCTAATTATATTAATAACTACACTTAGGTAGTTATTCGTCATTGTTGTTGGGTGGGGGTGGGGGTGGGGGGAGGGGGGTTGGGAGAAAGTTTATACTAAAATAATTAAGCCATTAAGATCTCAATTATTTTATCAATAAAATTGTTGTCTCTAGTGGACTGTATCTTTGGTATAGTTCCTATTAAAATTGTGATACCTTAGGGCACATTCTTTTGTGGTACTGACTGTATTGGCCTCCATGTTGCAGCATTTTCTATGTAATATATTTGTTCTTTTTTGAATATTTATGAAGCCATGAATCAACTTTTTTGTCGTTTCCAACTCATTTCTTGCACACATCGAATGGATTATGTTGTTTTATCTTTCGTATATATATAGAGAATCAAGATATAGGATATGCCCCCAAGTTTTCCCTTATACATTGCCCAAAGACTTTGTTTTCCCCTCTTCATTCTCTAACTTTGAGCCTCTAAATAAAAGCACGGCGTCAAGCAGTGCACTGCTTGAGATATGTCTCGAACTGTATGATAAGTTTGGACGACAATTAGTCTAGTGCTTCTCGTCACGTTTATCATTCCAGGTTTATTAACGCATTTGAGGGTTCATTTGTTTGATAGTATGAGTTGATTGCCCATTTGTTTTGAATGATGACCTGCAGCACAACTGTCCAGTGTGTACTAGCTTTCATGAGATTAACTTAATTGATTCATCAATTTAATGAAAATCTTCTAGCACTAGCGGATAGATGGTACCTTACGGCGCTATCCGTTGGCCCTACCTATTAAATGGACTAATTAAAAATAAGTAACTAGCTTCCTATTAGTGGGTTTCAATTGTCAGGCTTGAATAACCCGCGTTCATAGAACGAGATTGATCACTTGAATTAGGTATGTCAAATATCTTTAATATATTTGGTGCTCAGTATCAACTCACCATATTTGTTTATGTTTCATTGAAGTGAGTACTTATTACTCTAGTTGGATTAAAACTTAATCAAGACAGCCGACAATGTGTGATAAATCATCAGTAAGATGTGAGGTACGGATCCCAAGTCTTGAAATTAGACGTGGTTTTTTAGAATTAAGATTATAGGCGACAACTTGTTTCTTGACTCAATCAAACACTACGCGACTAAAAAATTTGTGTATTATTTTGGAAAATGGAAATAAATTATAGAAATAAACTTCATTCATAAATATATATATATATATATTATAGATTTGCATTAACGCTCAGGAACTGTACTATCTGTACACTGTCAAACCACGTCAACATCTATGCTAAGTAAACATGGCAAGGCACGTTGAAAACAATGACGATTTATCAATTTAAATATATTTGCTAATAGTTAATATATATATTATGTATAGGTATTATAACTATGACAATTTATCGATTTAAATACATTTGTTAATAGTTAATATATAGGTATTATAACTTGTGATGTGACTGTTTTTTCATTTAAAAGGGACGATGAGACAAAAATAATATTGTTTTTAAAGAAAAAAAATGTTTTCATGTTGTAAGATTTCAAACTTAAGTTTCTTGTTTTTCGTACCATATTCAATACTGACGAATGCTAGAAGGTGAAATATAATATTTCTTATCAAATAGAAATCCAGAAAATTGTCCTTACTTGCGAAATGAATTTATATAAGATGAAAATAGCTGTCTAGACTTGCGAAATGAATTTATAAAAATGTAAAAAGATCGTCTTGGACAAAATCTAGGACCATACTTAAGAAAGGTTTTATGTTTCTTTCGTTTTTTGACATTCATTTAATCACTTTCCGTTTGGTCTATTTGGGGGAAAACTAAAGAAATCAAGAAATTTAAAAAGCAAATGAAATCTGAAATTCTAACTCTGTTGGGTCCAAGTCTACATAGAGTCTAAAAGATCTGAAAAACAAGAAAAATACGATAACAAATGTGAAACTAGGGCCTGTATGGTTTTGATTTTCTCAAAATCAAATTTCACTCAAACTCAATTTCAATTATACAAAAATTTATTAAAATAATCTTGCATATAGATTCGTAACTTTTCTTTACTTTTCAACTACACATTCTCTCAAAAAATCACTTTTCACAAAATAAAAATCACAAGGGCCCTAAATACAGTTGTTGAAGCTACAAGTTAACAGGATAAAGATGGGTTGAACTAAGATATAAAAACCGAAAAAAAGATCAATTATTTTATTTCTAGCGTGTCAAAGGATGAAAAAGCCTTGGGGAAAATGAGGAAAGCAAGTTGTAACTAACATAACTGTCAAAAGACACAACAATGGGAAACATTAGTCTCTCTCCCATAATTTTCCATGGAATAAGTGAAAAGTGAGCCTATTTTTTCTCCAAATAATGCGGATTATATCCATATTTTAGATCATTAACATGTTCTTATTGATTCATAACAATGGATCTCCAAACAAGTGTCTGCCATTAACAGGATTAACCTTTTCACCATTGGAGAAGAAGTGAGAATCCTATTGTTGTCTGTGATAAAAATCGGCTTTTATTTCAACAAGTAGAAGAATTTTCTTTTCCTCGAGTTTTTGGGTTATACGTTTTCTTGTTGAGGAATCTGCAGAAGTTTTCTTGAGATTGATAATAGAAGATGTCAGCATTCACCGGAACTTTAGATAAATGCAAGGCTTGTGACAAAACTGTTTATTTTGTCGATCTGTTATCAGCAGATGGAGCCACTTTTCATAAATCTTGCTTCAAATGCAGCCACTGTAAAGGCACCCTTGTGGTATGTATCCCTTATTCCCCGACCCCACTTCGTGTGCGTGCACTCGCACGTGATCCTATATGCATCTATATGTATTTCTGTATTCGAGGTTTCAGAGTCATGTATATGCATATGAAATCTTTTCTTGACAGATGAGTAACTATTCATCCATGGATGGAGTTCTTTATTGCAAGACTCATTTCGAACAACTTTTCAAAGAATCTGGAAATTTCAGCAAGAACTTCCAAAATGGTAAGAATATTACTATGATTTTTTGTGCATCTGGCATGTTTGACATACATGAACAGTAAAAGATCAGACGGGGACGTAAAAAAATCTCATTACTAATGCGTTTTTTCTTCTTTCGTCTTGTCTAGTCCTATGTATCAAATCTGATGTTAAGCTTTTCATCTTTACTAATTATTATCTTGGCTTATTTTGATGAATGTTCGAGCAGCAAAGCAGGAGAAGGAAAATTCAACGGTATGTAAAATTTTCCCCCTTCTCATTACAGTTTTATCGTTAGCCTTTACAAATTCCAACTGATTTCTTCAACAAACTGGTGCATGTATAAACTGAACTTCATTGTTATAAAGGCCTAATATGCAAAGTTTCTATGAAAAAATTGATGGGAAGATCTTCTCTATGTCAGAAATGCATTTCACAAACCTGATCATGCCATGAGATTGGGATTTGGGAGGACAAAATCAAATAAAGAAATTTTCGCGTTAGAGAGATAGGCAACTACTTGCAGAGTAATTTGATGTGAATTGTTTAATTTCTTGCAGTCAAAGGCAGATCAAACAAGCTCTCTGCAATGTTCAGTGGAACCCAAGATAAATGTTCTGCTTGTAACAAGACTGTTTACCCCTTGGAGAAGGTCTGTTTACTTTTACGTCATATATTACTAGACTAGAGGTGTCAAAATGGATGGACGAGCTTAGCAGAAAATAATAATTGGCATAACATTTTTGACAATAGCTAGCCAATTTACGAAAATGATAGCCATGTTTTTTTGGTTCTAGGATAATGACTAAATTGCAAGTGTAAACAGGTGGCATTGGAAGGAGAATCATACCACAAAACATGCTTCAAGTGTTCCCATGGAGGATGCCATCTTACCCATTCCTCATATGCTGCTCTTGATGGAATTCTATACTGCAAAGTCCATTTTCAGCAGCTCTTCCTGGAGAAAGGAAATTACCAGCATGTTAAGGCCGCCACTCATAAGAAGGATAATGCAGAGGATCAGGAAGATGCCCCGCCCAAGGGTGACGCGGCAGCAGAGGCGGAGGAGGAGCAGCCTAAAGAGGAGGAGGAGAAGGAAGGAGAGGCAGAACCAGAGCCAGAGCCACAAGAACAATCCTAAATGCATGTACTGTACAGAGAGAGAGAGAGATTATATTGGCTATTTATGCTGTGAGTTTTTTGTTTTATTTTATTTTTTCCTCCTTTTCTCCTTTAGACTTTCTTTTATCATTCTTGTGACAGATTCCTCTTATCCTGATAAACTATTCCTTTTTTCCACTGAGTGGAGTTTGAAAGCATGCATAGGAGGACATGTAATTTGTTTACACTAAAAACACCTTGTACACTTTGTTCATTATTTCTTGATATATAAATTTCTTTTTTGTAAACATCGGAGTTCTTGATAACTATATTCATTAAAGCACAATAAATTCTGAATTTCTTCAGAATAAGATTCAATTTCAAATTGTTAATTAATCACGTGTTGTTACTATCTTTTAAAGCACGCCAATTATTACTATCTTGTTGTATGTGGCTTTAATTGGAGGATAAACACATGACATCGCAATGTATGGTTGCAACATTTTTAGTGAATACTTGATATTATTTTGAAATTCCCGGAGATATTGAAGATATATTCTTGCATTTCTTTTTTTTTTGATGCCACATTTGTGCAGACTTTAGAATTTACAAATGACCTTCTTGTGTTATTTGAAAAAAAAAAAAAAAAAGCATACAAAAAAGTCTAACAACATATCACATTAAAGTTTAAATCAAATGTCAACGCATGGCTACACGCTTAAAAAAATAAGTAAATAAATAAATAAAGGGCCACACTCATGTGTGTAAAATTTGAACAAGTTTGATGTACAAATAGGATTTTCCAAAACTCAAAACATAATTTAAAGATCTCGTTTTTCAACAAATTACATCATCACGCAAGAAGTTTTCCAAATTAAAAACTGGTCTTCTGCTATTATTATTAGCATTATTCTTATTATTATTAGAATAAAAGAAAAAATTGTGCAAAAATAAGTCAATAAATGTGACTTAAATTGTACTCTAATAGTTAACGTCATCGCATTTCATTTCAGGCGGAAAGTCCTTGGGCTTCAAATACAGCTCCCTCCCCCTCGTTTTTAAGGGGAAAAAAAAAAGGCCAATAAATAATCCTAAAACCCGGCAAAGCCCTAATTACTGTACCAATTGGATGAACACAAATTCATTTTCAATTGCCAAAAACCCTAGCTGATTTTGCATCGTTTTCACCTTTTATCGCTGTAACTATATATATAATCGAAGGAGGGCAAGGATAGGGCTCAGAATTGGAGTTCAAGCGTTCTGCCGAAAAATGGCCGCAGCCGCTGGATCGTCCGCCGTTACGATGTTCACCTCCAGTACTGATTACTGCTGTCGTAAGGCTCACAGAGCCTTCAGTTTCCCTGTAATCCATGTGGGCGGCTCCGCTGAGAAGCTCTCGGCCCTTTTCGGAATTCGAAGTATCACCAGAGCCATTGGCACCATCTCTTTACATTCTTCATCTTCTGTTCTTACTGGTAATGCATTCCCATAACCGAGATAATTTTATTTTGATATAGTGAATATTATGGAATAGTGAGTTATATTATATATGGTCGCAGTAATGGAGTGACATTTGGGAGGGTGACGAGGGAGGTGTAATAATTGAAAACGTTCCTGTCTCCATTTTTGGAGATTTGTGATCTTTGATATAGAAATTAATATAGCCTACTATGGCGGTTGCTGGAATAAAGCCAGGGATATAGAGATCTGATTTGGTGACAGGAAAGTTTGATGAGTTTGAATAAATTTTCAAGCTTCTTTTTCGTGGTCTGGGCAAATGTTATCACCGTTGTAGGTGCTCAGGACATGCACGAGTCACGTCTTTGAATAGTAATTTCTAATACTGGAAGAGCACATGATCCAAGGTTTTACTCAAGTCGATTGCTTGCACTGGCTTTTTCTCACTGCACAGTGCCTGTGCTTGAGATTAGATTATGGAATAGCGACCATATGAAGTCTTGAAGGTTATATCTGCCAATAGCCAGCACCAAGTGCTAGGTATAGGGTGCAACACATTGCCAATGTAATTAATGGGAGTTTACGCATTGGATCTTCATTTTCCATGTGTTTATCCAAAGGAAATTATACAGACAGGATATTTGTTCTGTCATACTTTTTGGGCATTTTGAACAATCTAAAGCTTTGCCATAAACTAATCTGGTGCCTCTTTCCTTACATTGTTAACTTGAATATTTTTCAGCTGCAATGACCACCGAAGCTTCTGCAACAATTATTGATGGCAAATCAGTAGCCAAAGAAATTAGAGATGAAATAGCAGTTGAAATATCAAGGATGAAGGACTCTATAGGTGTTGTTCCTGGATTGGCTGTCATTCTTGTTGGGGATAGGAAGGATTCTGCAACTTATGTGCGCAACAAGAAGAAGTCATGTGAATCTGTAGGGATCAATTCATATGAAGTGCGTTTGCCTGAAGATTCATCCGAACAAGATGTACTTAAGCATATATCATGCTTCAATGAAGATCCATCTGTACATGGCATCCTCGTCCAGTTACCGCTACCTCATGTAAGCCTCTGAGTATCATTTTTCATTATGCAAATTTTTGTGGTAAGCAAATGTGACCAAGTGATCAACAAAAGATCTTCACGTACAGAATTGTATGACATCTTTTATTAATAAATATTTACTCAACTACAGTTTTCACTTGTTATGTAAACTTTACTTGACAGAAAATGAATTTTGAAATATGTCATAATACAAATGACATGTTAATTGAATACTACAGTTTCAAGAAAGCTATAAGTTGCAATGATTAAGAGTACTTTTATGCTTGAGAGATTTGCCACTAATTATTTTCTTCAATATGCATTGTTGTACTGTTCTTATTGTTCTTTTGGATTTCTTTTGGATTTTGGACAGCATATGAATGAACAGAATGTCTTAAATGCTGTTTGTATTGAGAAAGATGTCGATGGATTCCACCCACTGAATATTGGTCGTCTGGCCATGAGAGATAGAGAACCATTGTTTGTTCCATGTACGCCTAAAGGATGCATAGAGTTGTTGCACAGATATGGCGTTGATATTAAGGGAAAAAGAGCTGTCGTCATTGGTAGGAGCAATATTGTTGGCATGCCTGCTGCCCTTCTTTTGCAAGTAATATAGTCTTACCTTCTTATCATCGAAATTAAGGCTAAAAATTTCCAGATTTTAGTTCCAGCTACACTCTGACCACATGTTAACATTATGCATGTTTACTGATAGAGGGAAGATGCTACTATCAGCGTTGTCCATTCAAGAACAAACGATCCTGAGGAGATCACAAGAGAAGCAGATATTGTTATTTCAGCTGTGGGACAGCCGGGCATGGTGAGGGGTAGCTGGATCAAGCCGGGCGCTGTGGTTATTGATGTTGGAATTAACCCAGTCGAGGTTTGATACCTTTTCCTACCAAATGCCGTTATGCTGCGTTATTTGTTAGTCACAGTTCCCGTCAAACCTTGTTGACCAAACTAACATTGCACATTTCCAAATTTCGCAGGATGCTAAGAGCCCCCGAGGGTATCGGCTAGTGGGAGACGTTTGCTATGAGGAGGTGAGCAAGATTGCTTCAGCCATCACCCCAGTTCCTGGAGGAGTTGGGCCGATGACAATAGCCATGCTACTCTCTAATACTTTGATCTCAGCTAAGAGAGTTCACAATTTTAACTGATATACGTAGATTGCCAAAATGACAAATAATATATGACTAAAAGCTAGTTGATTGCGCCCCTCTTAAACCCATGTTAGACATTTCTCTGAGACACCACCAGTTTCGTCAATTGAAAGCATTCACGGGAAACGTCTTCAGGAGGGACCAAATTGTCTAGCTCAGCTTGCTTTCCTCAGCACGTTAAATGGTGTTGACTGGTGATGTTTGTACAAGCAAGAAACCTACAGATATGGCTTCTTTTTTTTTTTTTTTGGTTTTTTTTTCTTCCTTTCTGAAAATAGTTTCATAGATACATTGCAATGTAAGCCCAATCTTGGGAGCGCTGGAACAGCTTTTTTCTTTTTCTTTTTGAAAGGTAAATTTTGAGGATTTTATTAGCCCTCGCAGTGCTAATCTTGTAATGCCAATCAGCTTTCCATCTGAAGCAAATGACTGCTAAAAAAATGTGGTCATGAAATTTCAGTTCTTGCAGCGGCGTCAATATTCAAGCTAATTTTTCAACCGTAACATTGTCTCTTTGTTATCAAGCTAATTTTCGTGATCTGAAGGAAATGACTGCTAAAAAAATGTGGTTATGAAATTTCAGTTTTTGCAGCGTCGTCAATATTCAAGCTAATTTTCGTGATCTGAAAGAGCATTCAACCGTAACATTGTCTCTTTGTTATCAAGCTAATTTTCGTGATCTGAAGCAAATGACTGCTAAAAAAATGTGGTTATGAAATTTCAGTTTTTGCAGCGCAGTCTATATTCAAGCTAATTTTCGTCATCTGAAAGAGGATTCAACTGTAACATTGTCTCTTTGTTATTAAGCTTTTAAATTTTTTAACAAAATCACGTTAACAACTATGAAGATGTGGTGTCTTTTTTTTTTCAGTAGAACTTTGCAAAGTAAGTATGAATTGCAGGTTTTAATTGTTCGGTTTGCATGATTTTACTTGTTCAATGTTCTTAACATAAACAACTAATAAAATAACAATTAAAAACACAATGCTTAGACGTTCAAAACTTGAACCTTATTCTAGTCGCCTCACAGACTCAGAGAGAGAGAGAGAGAGAGAGAGAGAGAGAGAGAGAGAGATAGAGAGAGAGAGAGCCTTGAACTAGATTTGGATGCACAATTTACTCATTTATTTACGAAAATGTGTAAAAATAAACAAATATTTGGCTCTAAAATTCACTAATCTAGGTTTTGCCTACTAAATGTTTGCAACAGAGAAATTGCATAATATTTGAAAAAAAAAAAAAAAAAAAAACATTGCAAATGAGATGTCTTGGCATCCTCTCAGACTAAGGGGATGTTTGATTCAATTTATGGTAGTTGATTTATAAAGAGAAATTATAAGGAGGTGAAATGAGTGATGTAGATTTAATAAAAGTTTGAAATTTGTGGTTATAAATGAGTAATTGTCAAATCAATAGTCAAATCAGTGGTAAATGAGATTATAATGTGTTTTGTTAAAGAGTATCAAACAAGGGCTAAGTTGCCCCATTCATCTCCTTTCTCAGACTAGACAACCAGGGTGGAGCCGTTGGGGTACAACAAACTTCTTTAGCCGAATGCAGGAGAGGCATGGGACTTATCTAAAAGTGACTCGAGTTTCTAATTATTCAAGAAAGAAAATTGTCAGGCACTATGGGGATTTCAGAGAATGTCAATAAGTAGAGCAAGGGAGGGAACTCACCTTCACCGACATGTAAACTTCTTCAAGCTTGTGAAGCATCAAATCTGAAGGTACAATGCCTCTGTGTTCCATCGAAGAATGGAAAGGAGAGCCCATTGGCTGCGTATAGATAGATGTGAAAAATAATTGTTATAGAAAAGGTTAGCATAACAAATGATATACCAAAAAGAAGAGCTGATATTCGGCACAATGAATTTTTTTTTTTTTTTTAAGACAATTAAACTGCAACATCTGCATACAAATTGAGCATGTCTTAACAAATCTCATTAAAACATTATAGTGCAAATAGCATTTCACTAAGCACGTAGGTTATAATGACGGGCGGAACCTAGCAGGTGCACAGCTGCCAGATGAAAATCCCCGGGAAATAACAAACTAAAACCCCAAGAGGATAAACAGCCTGCACTTCTCTTAATCACAATCCTAATTACAGGAAGTGATGGTAACAGGTGGCAATGTTCAGATAGATAGTATAAAGTGATCCCAAATATCTAACATTCTTAGTGATTAAACGGTCAACATTCTCAGTACAATAGAAATTGAAATGCATAGATCTAAACTGCATAATGCCAATCACTTCCACTATATGCATAACGGACACTTATGGGTGCAAACAATTCCTTCCCCTTTATCCAGCCAATTATACCAAGAAGACAGTTATCAACAGAATCTGTGGAAAATTACAAACCGTATAGCATACGGTTTTGAAGTTTAGAAAGACGCTTATGGATGACACTACATGATTGTCCCACTCCAACTAAAATTCCGTTAGCAACCTGAGATTTACTCTCTTATCCTCTCTGATATAATGAGGATGGAAGAGTAATACATAGAACCATCAGCCATGTTGAGTCTGATAGCTGGGACTATCTAGGTACTAGACTTGAGAAGTCTCCACTAAGAAACATGCATCTTGAAGAAAGTAATCTGTCTCAAGTGGCCATCAGTAAGATGTTCAGCCACGTCAAGAACAAAGGATTTCACGTTGTACCTTCCAGTGTCTCGATGGAGATCTTAAAAAAGCCGGACCCAAGGTTAGGGATTCCATACGAACCAAGCTTTCGCCGTCAGAAATTTGAGAATTAAGCTTCCAATTATTGCCAGCATCTCGTATGGCCTTTGAAGCTTCTGTCACAACAACCTGCATATGAGCAAGATTAATTAAGGATTACATTTCTTAGTGTTATCTAATAAGAAAACATGATTGTTAATATTTGTGAATAATTCATTTTTTAAATGACATCACCAAGAGACATATGAAGATAAATTTGGAATTCAGGTAAAGAAGTACCTTCCTCAGAAGTGCAGGGTTATAAACCCCTTGAACCTGCAATTCATCAACAGGAGCAGCTTTACCATGTGCTATACTTTCAACTCTGAAGGTATGGATTCCAAACATTGTCTGCAAGAAACCTGCACATAAATAAAGTTATGTAACCCCACTTTGATGCTAAGATGAGTAGAGAGAAAAATATGTAACAAATGAGATAATGAAACAAAAATGGTACTTATTTATTAGACCAAATCTAAAATAATATTTAAAACGCCAGTGCACAAATAAGTTGCAAAAAAGGGGAATGACAAGGACGTGCCCATCTGTTTCAGAAATGTCCAAACACACTACAAGTTGATTTTGTTTCTTCTGAAACTTAAAAGCCACCTAGAACCCACATTCTTTTAGAGACGATAAAAAAGTGCAGCACTTCTATTTTTACTTGAGTTAACTCTCCTAGCATACTATCTACTCTTTCCACATAACAAAGCACCTGCAGAAAATTCTGGTGAACTGCTTACTAGTTGTTAACTAGAACAATGATTCCAATTTCCACATGCTTCTGCTGAGCAAAAAGAAAGGGAAATTTAAACTGTTTTCTCTATAATATAAGCATTATGCCTCTAAAGATTTGCAGTCTGCTATTAGAATACCTGATTGTGTTTCATTAACGAGAGGAAAAACTTAGCCCGGTACTGATGCATAGATTGTATTCAAGTTAACTTGCAACCAATCTGTCACAGATCTTGCGATCAATCTGTCACAGATCTCTAGAAGATCTCACATTCTTACTGAGTAGGAAAAGATGTCAACTCGTGTCAAATTTAGAAATATGGAGTTGGAACCGTGTATCACTAGAATTATCACATTGGTCTTATTTTTTTTATCAGGAAACGACAAGGAAACTTTAGCATGAACATTTGAAATCAAAAGAGTGCGGATATAGACAAAGAACATACTAATAAAAAATCAGGTTGGAAAAGACTCATGAAGGTTTCATTTTTACCTTGTTCAATGATAATATCAATGACCAAGGCTAGCGGTACATGCTTTTCAATTTTTCTTTCTCCACAAAAGGGTATAAATGAAGGCCTTGACACCTAGAAATAAACAAAAAGGGTCATATTAGCACCAAAGTAGTTTCACTCTCGGTACAAGCTAACAAAATGATTCATTAGAAGACAAAATACCTTGTAAACTATTTCTTTTGATGTAACATAGAGCTTGCGTGATGCTATATCTTTCTTAATCACATATCTTCTGATAGGAAAATAAAGCAGCATAATGATCCCAATACCCCATGCAAGAACTAGCAGTAAAGATATTGAGACCCATATTATGGTATCATACTGGATGTTTTTTGATGCCAGTTCTTCAAATGAAGCTGTGTATAGAATTTGTGAAGAAACATCAGCTTCTTCATCTCTATCTAGCTCAGAGACTGGGTCAGAGAGCAACAAATCTTTTGCTGACTCAAGCTTTGGTAGTCCCTCAGCATGACCCATTAACATCTTCGAATCCCAAATCTAATGACAAATTACAGAGTTCATTATGTGGGCAACAAGTACTTCTTGCAGAGGGAGAAAACAAGAAAGAGATGTCTTAATTAATGAAATGAATTAAAAAATCCACAAAATATGGATTATCATTTCAGTTTGAAATATGTAAAATAAAAGAAAACAATTTATCATTCAATCTCAAAATAATATTTCAGCTTTGCATCATTACATAAATCTGTTGTTTTCCTTAATTATTACTTCAAATCACCATATAAAAAGAGAAAATAAGGTCCATATATATCGTATAAAATTGAGTTTCTTTCTAAATCAAGCTTTAATGCTAACAGCGATCATTTATGATTGTTAACTGTTTTTTTAGTTTCAGACTCAAAAATCTAATACAAGCACAAATCACACAACCGGCTAAAATCTAGTACATATCAGCAAATTAATTTATTTAATCATGAGAAAGAGAAAGGTTTTTAGCAACAAAACCTCAGATAAGAGCTGGCGACAGCTTTATAAATGAATTTTTATCAGCACATAGTAAGCAATTGACAAGAAAACATCAAAAAAATACAATAGCATAACAAAAATTTAATTGCCCAAAAAACATAAATCAAGCTCAATAATCAGTTGCGTAATTAATGCATCACGGAGGAACGATTGTATGTCAGCGCATTAAATTGTTCAATCAAGGGGAAGTTTTAGCGATAAAGCATCATCAGAAAATTAGTACAATAGGTTGGACTCAACACAAAAATAATGCAACAGTAGAACGAAAACTTTAATCACAATCCTCCACCGATATACGGCATACAGTGTAGCTAAATGCACAAACATGTATATGAATATCTATACACCCAAAAATTCAGTTCAGTCCCTCGGATAATTCGTAGCAAACAAACTAATCGTAATAGCCAAGACAGTAAATAGAAAGCATACATAAATTCATACTTTTCACCTGAAATTTGTTTTTCCGAGTAAATGGAAATGCGTACTCGGTGCTTTGGATAATCAAATCGAGAGTCTGAGATTAATGTCTGCAATCTACGTGGGGCGCACAAATGGCCCAACCGGACACCCGGTTTAAGGGGGGTTTATCCGTTAACTGGGCAAACCCGATTCAGCTAGCAGTATTAAGAGCTTGTTAGAAGATCTTAATTTTTACAATTTATTAAGAGAATTTATAATGAGTGAAAATGAGTGGTAGAGATTTAATTAAAGTTTAAAATATGTAATGATTATTGAATAGTTGTTAAATTAACAGTTAAATCATGATAAGTGAAGTTTTAAATAGAAAAAAAAGGCTCAAACAAGCCCTAAAACGGGTTCGAACCATCCACTGTGATTTTCACTTATTGTTATTTTGAAAAGGGTAAATTTCACAAAAAGACCTAATCTTTGTAAAATGTGGTAATTTCATCCCAACTTTTTTAAACCCTAGAGTTATCAACCTTTCAAAAGTTCTCAATAAAAGATCCCTATAGGCGGAATCTGTCCATTTTGGCCATTAAATGAAAATAAAATGATCTTTTTAATCTTTTCATAAATAGAAAATAAAAACAAGTATGACCATATAAGAGAACTAAAATTTCAATTACTATGGTTTACTCAAAAAAGAAAAAATATTTCAACTACTATGTGAACAAATAGGGCCTATTATACCATTTCATTTATTAATTATTCTACTTTAATAATTTTATCCTTTTATAATTATGTAGATTAAATAAGGCCATATAAGAGAACTAATATTTCAACTACTTTTTAAAAAATAAACTAGACTATATTTTAGGACCGACGAAAAAGGAAAACTGGAGTATCTTTTTGGGACAGATGTAGTATTTAAAAAGTTGGATAATTTATAGCTACCGTCTCCAACCTTTTGACTTTTAATAGATTACGTCACTAACATTTAATTCTACTCTTAGAGGTTCCCAATTTTTCCCAAAATCCTCCCCCAGGTCCCTATGGACAGAAATCATCCATTTTAGGCGTCAGTCAGCCCGTTGACTAAAGGCAATTCTGATAACATACAAAAAATGAATATTTTAATTTAAAAAATAAAAATAAATTTAAAAAAAATGATGTGAGGGGACCCCCTCCCACCCGGTTGTCATAAAGGGCTGCCGGAGATTGTAGTAGGAAGGAGCCCCCCTCTGTTTGCTGCATTCCGGCAGCAAGCAAAAGACGGAGACCCCCATCTCCCCAAAAATCTCCTGCCATTTTCGACAGTCCTTGAGTCTCCCTCCTCATCTGCTACCATTTTTGGTAGTCAAAGGGCTGCCCGATATGACAACGGGGTGGGGTCCCCCCACATCTTTTTATTTTTTAAATTTATTTTTATTTTTTAAATTAAAATATTTATTTTTTATATGTTATCGGAATTGCCCTTGGTCAACAGGTTGATTAACGCCTAAAATAAATGATTTCCGTCCTTAGGGACTTAGAGGAGTATTTTTGGGAAAGGTTGGGGACCCCAGGAGTAGAATTAAAAGTTAGGGACCTAATCTATTAAAAGTCAAAAAATTGGGGACGATAGCTGTAAATTATCCTAAAAAGTTTAATTAATATTTTTAAAAAGTTAAATTTAAGAATTTTTTTAAATATACCCCTTCATTTAATTTTTTTTACACTTGTTCTTATTTGTTGATAATAACTTTGCACATTAAATATGAATATATATATATATAAAGAAAACTAAGAAATTAACTAAATATCTGTATAACTCTACCTTCATCATTTATTAGAAAACTTAGATATAAAATGAACTTTCATGAATAATTGTTGCTGTAAATACTCGATGCCTACTACATGTTGCATAAGATATCCCTTCGGCTACCTAAAACCAAAAAATGGATGTGTTATTATGAGTAAGCTAGAAAACATGAATAAGCTATGGCATTGCTATCACTATCTTTGAGGTGCCATAGTTCACAGTTGGCGTTAGAGAACTAGAGAGCTCTAGTTGAATAACAAATGTGCCAATATTTTTTTAAATTCCTGTATCATTACCTGAGATGATGAAGACAGGGTTTCCGGGAATAAGCAAGCAACACCAGTTATTTAGAACAAATTATAAGGTTTGGATAATTTCTGAAATTCAAACACATTGGTTCAAATCGAAAAAAATAAACAAAAAAGCATCTCAACGTCCTCAGTCAGTTGTAGCCATAAACTTGTAAACGCAGTTGGAAATCAAGAAAGGCTAAAACATAAACTGTAAAATTAGTCTCTATCAGACTGCTTCCATCCACCAAAGTTCTCTACAGGAAGTCCCCTGTCTGTGCTCTGCTCCCACTGAAAATGAAGGGGAAAAGAAAAAGGACCATTTCATTAGTCTGTTAGAAGCAAGAAACGGTAGAAGCAAATTATCAGAATCTCCACAAAGTAAAATTACCTGGTGGGGATTAAACACGAGCCCAACTCGAATCTCCCCACAGTAATGCTCACCGTTGACAACTTTGTACATAGTTGGTGGAACGTTACGTTCCTCAAACACTGTCTGTAAAGGAATTCTGCATAACCATTGAACTAACATTTTCTTACAGTCTGAATAGCAAAAACAACACAAACCCAGCCAAAATGCGTCTAAAAGAAGTTTTCTTACTTACGTTACTTCTCCAACAAAGTCATCCTCAGTGAGATTATCTTTGTCCATTATTTTGATTTTCAGTTCGACAACGCTATCACTAATGGTGAACAAGAATGTCTCGTTCCATTCTGGGTTAGATCCTTTACCTGTATACATACACATGGAATGCTAAAGACTACAAAAAACATCGGAATCATCCAAGAAATTGTCATTTATGCAGAAAATTTGTAACTTGAAAACCGAAATGCACCTGTTGCAACGCTACTTTTCTTCTTCTGAGTTCGGCAAGTGAGGACGGCATAAGGGTCCATTTTAGCTGCCAAAACACCAATCAAATTCATCATATATAGAAATTAGAATGCCATAGCCGTAAGGGTGTAATCTGATTCTGATCCCTCAGATCACCTCCGTTATACAGTAGCAGGACGATCAGATTTGAGTTATGCTGAAAGGCGTGCTATTTTTCCTTTTAAGAAACACAGGTCTATTATCTATAGGATCTCTACCATTCAATTCCAGTATAGAAACCCGATTATAATTTAGAAAAAATCCATCTTTTGTGCTTTCAAATGTTAATAAAAGCCCTTTTAGATGTTTCTCTCAAACCCATCAACAAAATTGGATGAATCAAATGCATTTTGAATCATCAATGGCAGAAATGTAGATGATCCTATACACACAAAATCTGAAACGGAAAACTATAAATTCACAATTAACATAAAAGAAATGAATCAAAGATTCAAACATACATAGAAGATCAGTGTTTTTGAGGCCTTTGGCGCTGACAAGGAGAACCTCAAGCGTCCCAAGCGGCATCTTTTGGATCGACAAACGTAGACGGATTCAAAAATCAAGTGTGCCAAACGACTATCTCAAGAGAGTACGCGTCTATTTATAAGAAGAAAAATACGCACTCATTCTTGACAGCCATATACCCATTTTGCTGCCCCTTGCATAGTTCCCCCCTTATGTTTTGACACCTCAGCATAATTGAGGAGCCCAGCAACACGTAGCATCAAATGATTGGTCGACAAAACGTAGCACCAAATGAATGAATTACACGTTCCTACGTTTCATTTGAATCATTATCATTTAATGGCACCTCAAATGGTGATGATCACCCACCCATGACAATAAATAGTATTACTCTTAAATAATTCACACGAATGGTACTTAATTATTCCAACTATTTAGTGCCACCATACTCTGCATGGCACATAAGAGCATCTAAAGGGGTTATTTTACAAAGAGTATTATTATTTATTTAGACTGCAGACTGATCTATATTCTAGTTGGCATTATTATATTAGGAGATATGTGGAGATGTATAAATACATGTGAGCATTGATTTATTGAACAGTCAATAAGAAAATGACAACTAGACTGGAGACCGGTCTCCAGTCTAGATAAATAACATTATTATTCAACAAAACATCTTTTGTATTCTAGGAAGTATTTGTAAAGAACAAAATTTTTTAACACTTTTATGAGGTGTTGTTATACTATCTTCTATCTCATGTGGGTGTATGAATGCATGTATAAAGTGTTGTAAAATTGTTGTTAAGTTGTGTCTCAAAAGTGTGCCTATTGCCTAGATGGCAATCGTGCTTCTACCCAATGCTTGTACTCCGCATTTTGCCACATTTTATGTTTCCTCACATATTGACAGGGTTTCTTTAGACATTGATGTGCTTAAGTGCTTTTATACTTAAAACTTAAATTCAATGTATCATGCATTTCATCACACTTTTTCACGTTTTTTAGAACACTTCCAAAAAAACATTTTGGAAGTATAGGTGCCCTTTATTATACCAAATGTTACATCCACTTGGTTGCATATTCTTGTAGTCACGTGAGACGTTAGGAGCCATAAACGATCTCACTGAATAGTAGTAGAGCCAAAAATTAAATTTAGTAGAGAGGTCAATTGATAGTTTTTTTTTTTAAAGAAAATAATGCAGGTTCCTTAATTGTAAAAATCAAGAAACCACTTGATTTACAACTGTTTTATTCCTTAGGAAAATTGGGCCAATGGAAAACTTTATTTATTTATTTATTTTTGTAAGAATGGAAAACTTTAATTATAGGCAGCAATGTGTTTTATTTTTGGGTAATTTACAGTTAACGTCCTCAACCTTTTAACTTTGTTGAGATTACGTCTCCAACCTTTAAATTTCCTCCCATGGGTCCCCAACGTTTGCATAAATCTCCCACCACGTCCCTACCAACAGAACCCGTTAAAATTGCAGTTTGCCATCCGTCTTAGAGTCAACAGGGAATACCAACCGAAGGGTATTTTTGGTACAATAGAAAAATCTCATACCTATAGCTTATAATGATTTTCTGTCAAAGCAATCAAATAATAAAGTCCTATTTCCAACACCCAACTAGAACAAGAAACCACCATCTGCTCCAGCTAAAGATCGAAACCCACTGGCGATTTCATCCATCCCAGTCGACCGTGGGACCTGTGTAGAGAGGAAAAACGACCAGAACTCCATAGATGGGCTTTTAACAACGTTGTTTCCAAGCTGGGATGACTTACACTCTACGAAGAGAGGAGGAGGCAGCGTCAAACTACGCTAAGAGCTATTAAATCATGCGAAAAATCCTGCTTTACACTTATTTTGAGAAGACAATGTGATGAATGTGGCTGAAATCTGTACTGATTGTGGGTAGAATTTGATTATGGGATGTAAAAAGGAACCACGGCTCTAACACTATGTTTTATTTTGGGGCAAGCAAGGGTTCTGACAGTAGGCAGTTGATGGGTGAGATTCCTAAGGTAGCTAAGAGGGTTAAGTAGTAAGGTGGTTCTTTTTTCCCCTCCATATTCTGTCATTTACAGAATGTTGAAGAAACTAGCTATAGATGTTTAAATTTGTTCTGCAACTTTTTTCTAAGAAAATCGGATAGTGGTTTGATTCCATTCTCTTTTTGAGTCCTCAACAAGCACAAATAGAATAAAGTTTGGGGAAATCTAAATATACCATAGTCTTTATTTTATGCTATAACATACTAAATATACCATTGTCTTTATGTTCTAACTATACACTTGCTGCTCTGTTTTTGGATTGTAAAGAGTTTGTATCCCTTGTATTTTAACAGATAATGGCTCGACATTTTTCACCATCAAATGCTTCTACGGTGGAATGTTTATGATGAAGCTACATAATGACATATATGCTGGAGGAAAGGGGTTGCTTATGTTGACAACATTGACTCAAATGTTTTCTCGAAGTTTGAGTTGGATGCCATTGCTGAGACATTGGGCCTTAGACAACCTTTGGGCTATGTCTACCGTCGGCCTAGGCTTTCACTTAGAGACGGACTTATGAGGCTGATGACTGACAATGATGTTCGATTTATGTTTAGTGATTTGGAGATTTGTAAATCAACGGAAGTTTACTTCATTGAGCGGCCGACACAACGGTGCATTACAACGGGCGTAGAAGAAACTGTAGAGTCAAATGTAAACATGCAAAGAGTTACATTGATTGAACAGGTAGATCATTGGGGTTTAGACCATGGAAGATGTGTCTCTACAGATTGCACACCGGTAATTGAGAAGGTTGTAGATGACTGTGAGGTAACCTTAGTTGAGCCGGAAGGAGATGATGTGGAGGCCAGCTAGCAAGTTCATGGAAATGAGTCAATGGGAGAGCAAGTTGAGGCTCCCATTTGCCAAGAGTTGCCTGTTTCGCACCCTCTGAAGGTTTTTGAAGATGTTGGTGGTAGTCAAATTGAAGTAGAGCTTGACGCGTTGCGTGACATCTTAAATAACGATGAAGCATTCACACAGTTCATTTCAATGGATGGTGTTGGTGTTGGAGTCGGAGATATGGATTGCAATTTGGATGGCATGGGTGAAACACACTCTTTCTTCGAGGATGGAGCAAAAGCTATGAACTATAGTGCAGCAGAAAATAAAACTGTTGGTGTAGGCCAAAGTGAGGATGTTGGTAGATCAGAAAATTTCCAGTATAATGCTGCAACGGATAGCGAGCCTGACCCGGTTGTTGAATCCTTCAACCACTCAGATTATGAGCAAGAACCGGAGACAATTCCTATTGGAAGCGTAGTTGAAAGATCCCACACAACCGGAGTATGCGTGGTATGATGATCATCATATACAGTACGAGCGAAGTGAGTCTGATGCCTCGGATGATTTAACAAGCATTCATAGCAATGATGATCTTGTGCCATGGAACGGGAGACTGGAACACATCTACACTGGACCAGAGACCAGGCATGAAGGACCGTTTGAAGAAGGTATTTTCTTTCTTATTTCTACATGCATGAAAATGATTTGGCATATTTACACTACAAGTCCCTCAATTACATATAGTTAACTATGACACCCTAATCTATTGATATTCAAATAATGTGATCCTTACAGAATTTTACCTGCAAATTAGGAAGACAAAATCAGTTGAGTTATAGTTTAAGGCCTTCCTAAATATTGAACTTGTGAAGATTGGTTCCATTTTCAATTCCTATGCTTTGATGCAAATTTTTTAGGGTTTATTATTAGTTGATATTCTTATAAGAATACTAATTGGTATAACAAGTTATTTGTCAAGTTAACTAATTGAAGAATTAGTCTCAATTTACAAAGTTCTAATTGCTTACTAGGTTTTGGGCTATAGCACTGTGAGGGTTGTACACAAAGTCTATATATATGTTCCATTACAACCATTAATAGATAGAAAGTGGACTCAAATGAAAAATTTGATAGTTAGACAGAAAAAAGACTTTTTCAAATTAGCTGAAAAATTGAAAAGAACTTGGCCTATGGATATTCTTTGAGATAGTGCAATTAACCACTTGTTTATGCTGCTTCAGGGCTAGCATATGCAAGCAAGAAAGTGCTGAAAATTTTGATAATTCAATATGCCATAAAACATGCTCGAGCAATCGTCATCAAGAAGGATGACCAGAGGAGAGTTAGAGCTTGCTGTGCCAAAGGTTGTCCGTGGGTGCTGTATACAGGTGCAGTTGAAGGCACATCAAGTTTTTGCAACAAGATACTAGTGATGGAGCACAACTGCGCGATGACTTTTGAAAAGTGGGCAACAACTACATTCTTTGTCAAGCACTATGTCAAGTTGTTTCGCAACCAACTGGATATCACCTTTGAGGGGCTTACGAGCATGGTTAAGGAGGATTATGGGTTTACTCCATCTAGAGCACAATACTATAGAACGAAAAAAAAGTGTCTGGACATCATTAGGGGAAGCAATGCTGGGCAATATCATCATCTAGTTGATTACGTGACTGAATTGAAAAAAATAAATGAAAACTCAACAGTTGTGCTAAAGACTGAGATAGTGGGAGAAAATAGGGAGTTTAGAAGAATTTACATGTGTCTCGGTGCCTTCAAGCAATGATTTACAAGTGGATGCAGAAGGGTGGTTGGGCTTGATGGCTGTTATCTCCAGGGTGAAGATGGTGGCCATTTGTTGTCAGCTGTGGGGATTGACGCGGAGAATGCAATGTACCCCATCTCGTATACCGTGGTCGAGTCAGAGAGATCGGAAGAGCGTCGTACTGGTTTATGGAAATTTTTGTTGCTGATATTGGGATGGAAAATAGCTATGGGTGGACTTTTATTAGTGACAAGCATAAGGGTTTGGTTGATTCATTAGCCACATGGTGTCCGAATTCAGAAATTAGGTTTTGTGTGCGGCATCTGTACACAAACTTTCTTGGTAAACATGCTGGTCAGAATTTGAAATTGATACTGTGGGGAGCAGCAAAGGCAACCACGGCAGTTGAATGGAAGAAGCAAATGGCCCGAATAAAGTCCGAGAATGACAAAGCATACAAGTGGCTCGCTGCGAAACCCATGTCCCAATGGACTCGGGCATACTTTGATCCAACCAACAAGTGTGATATTCTTTTAAATAACCTCTGTGAATCATTCAATGATGCAATAGTGCAAGCAAGAGACAAACCATTCTCACCTTGCTAGAGAAGATTAGAGTTTATCTCATGACTCGGCTTGCAACAAAGCGAGAGCTTGTTGACAAGCGGTCCCAACAATTTCTACCAAAGATATGTAAAATTTTAGAGAAAACAAAAAATGAGGCAAGGTATTGTAATGCTACCCATGCCGGTGTGAAGAAATTTGAGGTTATGGATGGCTCAAGAACGAAGAATGTTGTGGATCTCAATGCGAAGGAGTGTACATGACGAAGGATGCAGCTCACAAGATTGCCTCGCTGCCATGCAGTTGGGGCTATTTTCAAAGCAAGACTACAGGTAGAAGACTATGTCAATGGTTGCTATCATCGGGACACTTATTTACAAGCTTATTCCCCCATAATTGTTCATGTCCTGGGGGCCAGAATTGTGGAAAGACAAAGGAAAGCAGCCATTGCAGCTCTCCATTTCACAAGCAGCCCAGGAGACCAAAAAAAGTGAGATGGCGTGAGCCGGATAAAGCACCAGCAGCCAGCAATAAAAGAGGCCGCCGTGGCATGCAAATGAAGTGTAGAAAGTGTGGACAGGTTGGTCACAACAAGTGTTGCTGCAATGGGAACCTACCGCCATCACAAGATTAAGCTCATAATCGTATACCTTGACACCTTTTGCTTCCTGTTGGATTTACCTCGGCTTTTTGGCCCTTTTGTTCAAGAAACTGTTAAAACATTACTTGATGGCAGTCCCGACTTTTGCCCTTTTGTACACGTTAAAGTAATAGAAGCCTTACACGAAAAAGTTGTATATACTCTCTATGGTTGGCCTGATGGTTAAATTCCAACAGTTATTTCATATGTTCTCTTCGGTTGCCTTGTTTGGTGATTACATGGTAAAAATAGCTTACTATACACATACATTTTTTTTGGCTGAGATATTGTGAATGTGGTGTGATTGATGTCATTAGCTTGTTGTTAACTTGTTGCTTAGGAAATATAGATGGATGTAGGAGGATTTGTGGTTGTCTTTGATTGTTTCAGCCTTAATAGTATTGTAGGTACTAGTAGATATCACGTTAACTGGGGAGACTCTTGCAATTTTTTTTCTTAAATTTGTTATACTATACGTCCCAAACCTTTTAAACATGTTACACTCTACGTCCCCAACCTTTTGAATTTGTTGCAGCCAATGTCCCCAACCTTTGTATTAAATTACAAATTATGTCCTTAACCTTTTAAAGTTGTTATAGATTACACCCCAACGTTTCTCATTTGCACCAACTAATTAACCATCTTATTTGCAGAACAAACAGCAGGAGCTTTGAAAGCTTCAGATCTTCATTCATACAAACTGGGCAATAACACAAAGCCTATATAAGATTAAAATACAAAGACTTAAAGCAAGAAGACCAATTACATATAGCATATCCTACATCAACAGCTTCCACACGAGAAGCACGACTACCACTTTAATAAGCAATTTGGGTTTTGCCACCCAATTATCCAATGCCCCACCACCCGATCGAGTCCTTCTGTTTTCTTCTTGAAACCCTATTATTTCATCTTCCAATTTGTGGTTATCATGCTCCAATCTATGGATCTGGGCTTCCAATCGGTCCATAGATCTTAGAAGGCCGTGAATCCCCACCTTTGCTCGGGCACAGATTGGTGGGTCATACCAGAAGAGTTGTCCACAATATGGTCCCTAAAGAGTGTTAGTGCAAGAACAACTAACCAATATTCACATGTTTACTGTGTTTATCTTACGACTGTTTGTTCACAAATATAGAACCTCCTTCCTAGATTTACATCTGTCCATGAGGTCTTCATTTGCATGCTGCTTCCACACCTACATGCTCGCTCCGGAGTTGACATTGTCAAGGAGTAGATATATAGGAAATTTCTTTGGATGGTGCTAATCTAAGAAAAATAGCCATATGTATATGTATATATTTGGAAGCTAATGGACAAAGGATTTGGAGGGAAGTTGTATGAGCCTATTGTACCAAAAATACCCTTTAGTTGGTTTTCCCAGTTGACTGTAAAACGGATAGCAAACGGCAGTTTTCACGAGTTCTGTTAGTAGGGATGCGGTGGGAGATTTATGCAAAGTTGGAGACCCAGAGGAGGAAATTTAAAGGTTGGGGACGTAATCTCAACAAAGTTGAAAGGTTGGGGACGTTAGCTGTAAATTACCCTTTATTTTTCTTTTTTTTTTCCCTTTCACTGATCAAAACATTAGAAATATATAAAAGTAATTAGATTTTTTAATTGTTCACATTGAATATCATGTGGGCAAACCATCAATTTTTCTGAGGAAATTGAACCTGACAATTTCCTTTGGAAAATTTATAAAATCATTATCAATTTCACCACCTACATATGTTTATGTACACATAATTTCAAATTTTCATAATAATTGATAACTTTATAAAGTTTTGATGCAAAAAAAAAATCATAAAATTTGTATAGTTTGAAAAACATGTCAAGAACAAAATTTTTAGTGTACTGTTTAATAATTTAAGCGCAAATTTTATACTGCAAATATTGTTATGGAGACATTTAAAGAAAATTGAAAAAAAAAAACTCAAATTAAAAGAAAAAGGAATTCAATTTCAATGGGGACTAGGCCGTCAACTGGTTTCGTCGCTATAATTGGGTGCTACAAAGGACACCCATACAGTGTTAGAAAACTTTTTCTTTAAACATTTCTTGTGAATTACTTGTCATTTCCTATTGCCATTAACCTAAACTTTTTCTCTAAGTGGGCATACATCATTAGGGGATGGGGGATGAAGGGGGCCTCTCAATCCTCCATCTCTCAATGATATATAGCCACATGGAGAGGGTTAGCAAAACTCTCCATATAATTTCTAACCCAAATAAAGTTGGCTGAGAAATAGCCCAATAGGGTATAACTTTCTTTTACCAAAATTTATCCAGGTTGAAATCACATCCTCCCTGCCTTCTCATTTGTAATCAAACCTAAATTAAAAAAAAAAAAAAAATCCCCCCTATCCCACAAAAATATTACCTCACAAAGATATTTTGTTTCTATTTTTCACATAAATTAAAAAAATATAGTTAATGTTGTTGAAAATGTATAATTTAAAAATATATTTTTTAATATGTCATTTAATTTATTTAATATTTTACTCTAAATCTGTTATATTATTGATTATTATACATAATAAATAAGAGTATTTTAAAAACTAAAAAATTAAATAAAAAAATATAATTTGAAACTGATAAAAAAAAATAGACGAATATATTTTTGAGAAAACATCCGTCAACCTCGGCCAAACGTTTCCTTCAACAACCGGTCTATCCCCCAAATCAAGTGACGCGCCTCCGGCGGAAAGGGGCTTTCCTTCCTCCATGGCGACGAGAGAGGGGCCACCGCAGGCCATCGTTGACCTCATCAGCACAGGCACCACAGTCTCCAGTAAAATCTCTCAAGAAACTCTGGAATTGATCAATCACTTCTACAACAGCACTGGCGATCTTCCGTACCATTAAACCTGAACATAATGTTAAGGATTCTTTTTCCAACCTCATAGGTGGAGTTCTGAAGGTTATTACGATTCAACGTGGGAAAATCTCTTGCCTCCTCACCATCAAACCTCCTACACTGGTACCCTTTCTTTGCTTTCTTTGTGTGATGTGCTCTTGAAATGATTTAACGAGAATTTTGGAAATTTTGTCTTCACATGGAGAATTTTGTGGAATATCTGAATTCTGGCTTAAGCTGTATTTGTTCTAAAGGTTCCATTTTTCTAGATCAATGGTCATCAGAACCTAAGTTTAAACTTAATTAAATGAGATCGGAAGAGCGTCGTGTAGGTGAGGTTTTATCTCTTGTGTTAGTATATGTGATTTCCCTGTTGATAGATGATAAGTACTCTTGTGTCTGTTCATGAAATTGCTCCAGAATGGTGAGAAAAAATTCTAGTCAGACATCTTGTTTTTAGCTTTGGTCATAAAATAATTATATAAACTTATTTATTTTTTCATAAGCAAAAATTTCGGCCTTATCCACTTATATGCTGCTAATGGTGTGCATTTTGGTGATGAACTGGGACTTAGAACGGTTATGGTGGAATGCACGGAGGGTCTGTTGGAGCTGTGGCTGAGAGAGTGGCGATTGCTTGTGCTAGAACAGTTGTGGGAGAAGATAAGAATCTCTTCCTTGGAGAATTGAGTATATCCTATCTCTCTGCCGCTCCACGAAATGTGAGTTTTGGGGTTTTATCTCTTGTGTTCAATTTAGCTGCAGTGACATAATTGATGTTCTTATTACATATGATGTACTTACTGCAGTAATCGCATTGGCTATGCTTTAGGATATGTCATTACAATAAGTTGTCTAAAAGATCAATGTAAAGGAAATGAGGATGCTAAGATGGTGCATGCATCCTAACGTGGATAAGACAGAATAAAAATATAGGTCAGCAATTGTAGTTGGCCCTGATTGATGATAAATTAAGGGAAGGATAGCTTAAGTGGTTAGGACATGTTCCGCAGTCAAAAAGGATAGTGTTCATGTGATGTAAACTAGCAAGATATGTTAGAAGAGGAAAAGGTATTCCGAAACTGACATGGCTTCTTGTGGTTGTTACTTGTTAAGATCTAGTTGCTATGAATATTGCTGAAGATCTTGAACTATCCAAACTAATTGGGAGCCATGTTAAGTTTGTTGTGACGGGTTATTTGAAATATATCCCCTTTTCAAGCATTGCAGCCACTCGTGCTTTTCCAAGAAGACTTATAATTTTTCCTTCCTTATTTGTTATGTCTTGAGTCAGCACTGGACTTTTGAGGTTTATGTCGAAGTTCTTCTCTTAATTTGGAGGTGTGACAACATATTGAGTTCATTTCTTCGGATAATTGATTAAAAAGTGGTGTTTTACATTTCCACAGCTTCACTCTTTCCATAGTTGTAAAGACAATGCATATGCCTTATAAATCTATTTTCCATTAGAATCATGTTGACTGTAGTGATCAAAATTGATAAATACATTAAATGAAGTGCTAGGATTAAGATGAATTTAATCACTTATAGACCACAGGCTCGTCCAGTACCGTTACACCCTTACAGTCTAGAGATCGGAAGAGCGTCGTGTAGTAAGTGCAAATGTGGAGAGTGGAGGCTCTTCATTTCTTGGTCAATGCTGCTGGTGATTGCTCCCTTTTGGTTCATCTGGAAAAGCCTTTACAAAAAAATTTCTGAATTGGCTGTGTGTCTGCATGCTGAAATCTTTATCTTGGTGTGTTACATACAACCCTTTTTCTTTCAAATATCATTTTGAGTTTGTGTTTTGCATCACAGACAGAAGTTATTGTTGATGGATCTGTAGTAAGGAGTGGGAGGAACTTGACAGTAGTTGCAGTTGATTTCAAGCACAAGGAATCAGGGCGATTGGCATTCATGACACGGGCTACATTTTATAATATGCCTATTGCCAGTTTATGATATACTGTCAGTCCAGCCACCCAAAAGTATGCAGATATCCTGGTATGTGCAATCGTCCATTCCACATGTGTGATTCTATATACTATATCTTTGAGAAACCATTTGACAGTGATATTTTTTAAGGGAGAATGGCAAAGGTAAGTTAAATAGCAACTGAAACGAGTCTTGTTCCTTAGTTTTTTGGTGTTCTTCTGGATCACTAGAAAATTAGAACATGGTTGGTATTTGTTATGGTTTCAATGGCTTTTTTTATGTGTTTCCCAGCATCACTCATTCTATATTTGGCTTAGGCTTCTTTTGAGGATATCTTGCTGAATATTCATCTCACTCTTTTATGTGTTTCCCAGCATCACTCATTCTATATTTGGCTTAGGCTTCTTTTGAGGATATCTTGCTGAATATTCATCTCACTCTTTTATGTGTTTCCCAGCATCACTCATTCTATATTTGGCTTAGGCTTCTTTTGAGGATATCTTGCTGAATATTCATCTCACTCTTTTATGTGTTTCCCAGCATCACTCATTCTATATTTGGCTTAGGCTTCTTTTGAGGATATCTTGCTGAATATTCATCTCACTCTTTTATGTGTTTCCCAGCATCACTCATTCTATATTTGGCTTAGGCTTCTTTTGAGGATATCTTGCTGAATATTCATCTCACTCTTTTATGTGTTTCCCAGCATCACTCATTCTATATTTGGCTTAGGCTTCTTTTGAGGATATCTTGCTGAATATTCATCTCACTCTTTTATGTGTTTCCCAGCATCACTCATTCTATATTTGGCTTAGGCTTCTTTTGAGGATATCTTGCTGAATATTCATCTCACTCTTTTATGTGTTTCCCAGCATCACTCATTCTATATTTGGCTTAGGCTTCTTTTGAGGATATCTTGCTGAATATTCATCTCACTCTTTTATGTGTTTCCCAGCATCACTCATTCTATATTTGGCTTAGGCTTCTTTTGAGGATATCTTGCTGAATATTCATCTCACTCTATGAACAGGTATCCGGTTCTGCTCCTAAAACCGTGGTAGCTGCCATGGGCAACAAAACGGAGCGTGCTCATCTTGTTAAAAAGCAGCTGCCTTTTATTATTTTCCTTCCAGTTTGATTCTTCCCATTTATTAACTAATATAAATAGAACACGAAGGCAACACTCATTCTCAGACGCGCCATTAATGTACTTTGTGTTTCTTGCTCAAAGGTTGTTATATATTGGTCTGGCTCTCAACACCCAATGTTGTGCTGCCACGTGACAGTTTGAGCTCCGTAAGGGGTGAGATGATGTTTTCTTAGAAAATTTGGTTATCATAAAGAGATGGAGATGTTAGTTCTACCCATATTTTCATTTTGCTGGTTTCTGCCATTGAAATTATGTTTCCCTAACTTCATAATGATCAAGTTTACATCTGAGTTCTGTGGTGTAATGGGAATGCTTAGCTTAGACCCTGGCAATCGCTTCAGAAAGGAGGCTTGGGGTAAAGAATAAGTTTGTGACCTGTGAGAGAGAAATGAGCAGTTTGAGACAAATCTTCATTTTCGTTGGTTGGTGATTCTTGGTATCCGGTAATCACAAAGCAGAAGATGTAGTCGTTATCATCTTTTATTATTAAATTAATTAATGTTTGAGTCGAGTGATGATGGTCAAGACTCAAGAAGCCAGTCTCGGATTACCCAGGGTAGATTCAAATGATCCACCTACTTGGAGCAAAGCAAAGATGTTAACAAATGAGCACCATATTTAGAATGTTATCATCGCCTCTAATCAGTAAAACTAAGTGAGAATTTAGTTCCAAAAAAAAAAAAAAAGCTAAGGGAGAATTAATCACAACAGCAAAACCCGTGTTAATTTTGCAAATCATCATGAAAAATAAATAGGTTGATATTCTATTTTTATGTGGTTAGAATAGAGGTTTTATTAATATAATGATTCAATTAACACATTGTTAATCACATTGGCAAAACCCGCGTTAATTTTGCAAATCATCATGAAAAATAAGGAGGTTGATATTCTATTTTTATGTGGTTAGAATAGAGGTTTTATTAATATAATAATTCAATTAACACATTGTTAACAACAAGCACCAGTGGTCTAGTGGTAGAATAGTACCCTGCCACGGTACAGACCCGGGTTCGATTCCCGGCTGGTGCATGCGATGAAGATTATTGCGCCAAGTGCGACGGTGGGTCTGTCGCTCTCATCTGATAAAACAGATGAAAATGTGGCGCTTCTGAGCACAACTATTTTTTTTGCCTTTCTTTTAATTCTTGTATTTCTTTTTCATTACTTTTTCTAATTTCACATTCACATTTTTGAGCTATGGTTCCAAACATTTATTGCTTATGACTCCACATAAAAACGGATCATGTGGGGTTTAATAACTGACACCTGCTAATAAACAGCTGGCCTTATTTTTTTTTTTTAAACAAAGATATTCATTCATTCATTACAAAAACCTCTCAGATAAGGGGAAATGAAAATAGGAATACATTCAAACCAATGATAAATCATTGGTGCTCGAATCGCGAATGATGCTAATTTATGAGCAACAATATTGGAAGTACGAGGAATATGTCTACAGCTAGAACCATGAAGAGCAATGCATAATTGATTAATCTGCCTGAAAATTGGAGCTAAAGAACCGTGAGCCGACAAATTCCCCGAACCATTGTGACTCGTGTTGCATCAACTTTAGCCTCATTAAGCCTCGTGTTTCTCCACCATTAAAAGCAATTTGTACCAAAGGGCCATTGCTTCAGCCATCTCTACTGTATATTCTCCATCAATCCTCACTAATAACGAGTAAGTTACTTTTGTTTATTGATTTATATTTATAAATTAGGGCCAACAGATTGTGCCATAAAATATCGTTTGATTGGTATTTGGAGATTTTTTATGGATTATATATAGTTCTTGGCTTTTCAATTTTGATTACGATCAGGTTCAAACGATCTATTTACCAAGATTATATAAGAGCATTTTCAATGCATCTCATGCATTGGTGCTGATGTGGCAAAGGAATGGAAGAAGCTCTCCTTTAGAGCATCTTCAATGGAAAAGGGTCAATTGGTGCTTATTTGGCAAAAAATCAGACAGTGTCGACTGAAGGTGGCATGTTGTCTAGCAATTGGCAGTCCTTCCCAATAAATCTCTCTCCAATGGTTTGGGTCAATTAATGGTGGAGAGAGGAAAAAATAAAAAGGAGAGAAGTTTTAATAAAATATAATATTTATTGTGAGCTGGCAGTCACGAGGTCTAAATTCAGACCTTCTCTTGCAAATGGTCTGCAATTATTGTGGTACAGCTCAGTTGGACATTGTCCAACTCAACATGCATTGGAGCTGTTTTTTTGTGCATTAAGTTTATTTTGCTGATGTGGCTCACTTTTTTTTTCACCACACACAGGAGCATTGGGGATGCTGTTAGAATGGACCAAATGTCCATGGAATGGACCGAGAACCTCCAAATTCCTCTCCAATGCAGTGTCCAAAGAAACATTAAAAAAAAAAAAAGATTAGGAGAGAGGCGGGGGGAAAAACTCGGGAAAATTCTCCCCCAAAAGTGCTGTGAATTTCTGCACTTGTTAATTGGAAATCCATCAAACTTTGCTGAGCCAGCCAGTCCCACCCAGGGTCTCAAACCAGAGCCAGTGCCAGACCCAGTCCTCCTTTTTCTCCCGCCAACTCAGTTGCACCTCCTCCATGTCATTGTGCATTGGAGGGGGAATTTTGGGCCAAAATATACATTTGCTTATATGGAATGCGTTTCTCCCAATTCACCCAAGCATTGAAGATGCTCTAAGCAGTAGAATCTAGTAGAATCTTTTACAATTGAATTTAACATGAGTTAAAGACAAATTTTGTAATCAAATCCCCGACGAAATTGTCAATTGTTGTGTCAATATTTCACCTTCCTGTCCTCTTTATTTCTCGATTTAATGGAAAAAAGGTATTCAACATTTGATGTGATCATTAGTTTCTCTATTAGAATTTTCCAAAATTTCAAAAGAAGCAAAACTAAAATGATACTTCGAGGGGCTAAATACATCTATCGAGCACATTCTAGTTAATGAACTTGTATCCTTCACTTCTGTTCATTTTCTTCGTCCATCTTTTCTTCTCCACCATTCATTTAGAGTGATGAAGTTTCTCTAAACCATTCTTTTCGTCGAGCAACCCAGTCTGTCAACCAAAGCAAGACTTTAAACAACCATTGACAAATAACCAAAGAATAAGGCTTCACCCTTGAGCATTCACCACCATTACATACTACACAGTGGGCTTGTCTTAATAAGATCCACAAACCAGACACACGTACACCTCATACTACCAAGATATTCGAAGGTCGGGTGAAAATGTTATTTACATGGGCTTTATGACAAATAAGCAAACATAATGGTATTTAGAGCACAAAATTTACACATCCGATGGAACTTCTAGCACTCTGAAAGAGAGTCCTGATTGATTGATCATCAGAATACTAGTTTATACTTCTGTGCCACTCTGATTGCCGCTTTTCAGTATATTGAGCTTGCAAAGAGGACAGGTGGCATTGATGTAAAGCCACTTGTCTATACAGGTGCAGTGAAAATGATGACGGCATGGTAGTTCACGCAGTTCAGTTCCATCTTCATAGGCACAAAGGCAAATGCAGCATTCCTGAAATCGCACATGGAAACAAGTTCAAGAAGCTAAATCACCAGGGTAAGTATAAAAAATAATGCAGATAGATTAAGGCCATCCTCTAAACCAATTGGGATGATTGCAGCATTAGTTCCACTTGTTCCAGTAGCAATTTGGTCCCCAACCTTCCGTATACACACACGATGAGTACCAAACCATGGACCTAATCCAATTTTTTCTCCAAACGTCTCATCCTAACGAACACATGTACAGCCTCAAATTTTTGGGCAAAAGTCCAAGAAGTTAAGCAAGACATACCTTCAAAAGAGATATCACAACATTCTCCATGACTGATACTCATTCTGCAACTACAATGGAATGTTGGGGACCAACCTTGCTACTAAGGCAATAAGTTGGGGAACCAACAGGCAATTTGCAAACCATAATGCATTTGTATGAATACAAAAAGAAGAAAGATATGAAAGAATTCACGAAATCTAATCCAGAAGATGTGGAAGAAGTGTTAAACATACTGCATCTTCTAGAGGAAGAACGTGCTCTGTCGGAGAGTCGGTGTCACATTCAGTCATTACTCCTTCAACTGATTCTTGGATTTCACTGTTTTGTTTCCCAAAATCACAAATTCTTCGGAATTTGTATCTAGGCAGACTCTCGATATCTTCCTTTGTTGCTCCTTCCTATAAACACAAAACGCAAATCCAAAATCATAAGGCAAATGCTCAAGAAGTCCAGAGAAGAAAAGATATAACTGTATTATTCCAATTTTTCAATTATTAAGAAATGTTCAATTATCGTTGCTGGAAAAGTAGAATTTAAGAGTATTTTCCTAATATACCATTTTCATTTACTAATTATTTCACTTTAATGATTTTATTTTTTGGATAACAATGACCAATAAATAGGGACATATAAGAAAATTAAGATTTCAACTAAATTTCTACAAGGAAGGTGGTCTATAATTTGGGACGGATGAAAAACAAATACAAGCCTATCTTAGTGGGACGGAGGGAGTAGTTATAGAAGAACTAGTCAAGTTGGTAAAAGTGAAAAATCAGTCAACATATGTACTGTGGATGTTGCACATTGTTTTTACAACACCCAACATTTTCTTGGACTGGTACATATTTTCTTAACAGCTGAAGCACTCTCTAAAACTCAACCAGAGCATTTATATGTATTTATTTTGATTCTTCTCATACACGGCCCTTGTTAACAGCTAGCTTTCTTGGATTTATTCAACTATAACCATACAGAAATCCATGCATATTCGATTTGGTGCAGGCACAGATAAAATCAAATGGTGATGTCATGATTCGGCTGTCATAATATCAGTGAAGCGAGCTGCAAATTTTGGATTCTCTGATTTAGCCAAAACTTTAGAAGCAACACATGTAGACAACAAATATAGAGATGAGGCTAACATTTGGCTGCTAGCAAGTCATACATACAACAAAAAAGATCAATATTACAAACTACCTGATCTGCTACTGCATACAAGATCGCAATAATGCATGGTAGACAGCAGCAAACAGCAATCCCAATGACACATGCGACTGCTACACAGATAACAACAAAGAGCACATCGAATGCCAGAAATGTAATGCAAAGCCTGCAATATGAATATTGTTAGACAATGAGAAACAGAAGATGGGGGGAAGAATTACTCAGTCTGAAGCAGAATTAGAAGGGATATGTTTTTGGATAACCAGTAAAGTTGAGGTGAATCACGAGTCAAACTTTGTCCACCTGCAGATACCCAATAGAATCCTACTAACCACCAAATGAATGAGAACATCGTATTTGCAGACTCCAGATGTTTAACAGCACTGCCAAAAAGTAACAGCATGAGGTCATTACACCTCAATTCTTTATCTCAGAATTATAAAATAACTGAATAGTTTAAACTTTAAAGGACGTCTCAGGTCCTGTTGCTCATACAGATCTACATCAACCGAGGATCACTGTAGTGACTGCAAAACAACAGGCCAAGTGAACGATTCTCGATATACATAAGTAAGGTTTATTTAGATGAATCTATATTCTTCTCAAAAAAAAAAAAAAAGGAAAAAATATATGAATCTATAAGGTGAAGGTCATGATCATTAAATGCAACTACAATACCTCAGATAAGAGACAATTATTATAAATACATTTGCCAAGCTCATTGTATGTCATAGTACTACATCATGCAACAGACTTCATCATAGTACTTACTAACCTCCATGCTTCCAACTGACTTCATCACTTAATAAAATTTTTATACGAGATGGCATGATCTAATCATGCAACACAAACTACACTTCCAATACTAAATTACTCTTAGAGATCAACTGTTTTTACACAAGGAGTTTCATGTTTGTATGGTAGTTCTCTAATATTTCTTGAAAGAAGTGGTCGCCTTAGCAATTTAGCCACTTCACAGTAAAATGATTGGCAAAATTGCCAATGCAAGAGATTAAGTTCTAAAGTTTACATTTTACAGAACCAATTTTAACTGGTACGCAGTCCAGTTCAAATATGCAAAGATGCGAGTTTGTATATGCTCATGCAAGCAAGTGAACTCGAACCATTTCCTGTCCACAACCATAGCCATTATATAAATTCAGTGACCTAACATTAAACATCAATGTCATGTAAGTACCATCAGATTAGATATTAGCAAAATACCAGAATTAACCAAAATGCCAGTTTAAAACAAAATCCATAACCTACAAAATTTTAAGCTTGTCGACTCATGATAACCTTCAATATATGATGAACCAATAAATGTCTTAACTACAAACTAAAAGTTCACATATATGTGCATTTTTACCTATTTTCCTCTTCTTCTGGCCGTTGCTCAGTATCACCGTCCCCGAACTCCGCATCCTCACTTCCTGAGCTCGAATTAGAGTAATTCCGACTATACCTAACGCCACCCGTCGAGCTTCCCTCTAGGTTCCTCTGCATATACCTCTTCTTGTACTCCACACAGACGCACCCCATGTGGACCACACACTGAAGAGCATAGCCAACAATCCACAGCCTCAGAGGCATAGATGGAGACTCATTCCGGCTCATGATCAGCACAGAAATCGAAACAATGACAAAAGCTAGGTTCCATATGAGGTCCAGAATTACTATTGGTTTGGAGTAGGCCCAGTCGCTCTGCTGCTCCTCGAGTTGCTGGGCGGCGGCCTCACGAACACGAACAGACGACTCGCGCATCGCTCGGGTCCGGCTACTAGCCCGCCGGAGGAAGCGAGCCGCTGCACCGATACTCGGTGGGCGACGGAGAAAGCGGGGGCGCGTGCGAAACCCCTGATCCCCCATTAACGGCGTCGTATCAACGGTGGAATTTGGGCTCGAAGTAGGATTGTGCGGAAACATCTTTTCAGCTGGAGAATTTCTTCAATTGATAGGAATTTGCAGGCGAGAGATTTTGTTTGTAATCATATCGGAGGATGGGGGGTTTGGCTGTCGTTTGGAATTGGATTAGAATGTAACAAATCTAAACATTTGGGGATTAGAGCGTCAAATTTTGAAAATTATTTATATTGGCAAAATTATTATAATTTGGAAAAGATTTTTTTTTTTTTTAAGGGGAAAAAATGCAGAAAAGGAAAGAGTGAATTGTTGTTAGGAAAAGTGTCAGAATGATTGTATCAATTAACAGTTAGTTAGTATTTTGTCAGACCAGCTTGAATTGTGTTACATTGATTAAATACTTACATTCTAGAACAATGTCTTGAGTTTAAATTACACTTACCTCTTGTCTAATTTTCTTATACTTTCCTTAAATTCTGCGTGTATTAGAAAAATAAAAATAGTATTTTATTATCATAAAGCTTAATCCGTTTAGTTTGACGACAAAGTTGAGGTATTGTGACCAAGTTCAATATATATTTATGTGCATTTGATAATTAGAATTTGATTTTTGTGAAAATTGTATCATATCATATATATAATATAATATATAATACTACTGTTGTCTACACAAATTTAATTTTGTCTGGCGCAATTGCTTACGACAGTTGTCTACACAAATTTAATTTTGTCTGGCACAATTACTGAATTTTTCCCGCCTCTTTATTACGTCTAGTGTTATAGCTGATTTGTCTGACATTCTATTTAATACTTCCCTAATTAATATATCTCCATCTTATCTCTTTCTATGGAAATCCTTAAATTCCTTTCTTTGATTATAATTCAATTCTACCTAAAATCCCCTCTCCTAAAATCCACACCACAATCTTATTGGATTTTTGTATAATCTTGGTATAATTTTCATATTTTTCTTGGTATAATTTTGAAATTTATACCAAGGAAAAAAGTCTTTTTCTTTTAATAGCTTCTTTGGGTAACACCCTGATATTTTCCTAAAGTTATTGTGAGGATTTAATAAGATAATGCATTTTGGATAACACTACAATCTTCGTCTAGAAGAGAAAAATCTTTATTCCTAATTTAGATCTTCTTATATCTATAGTGTAATTTTTTATATGAATGGTATTGAGCGGATAAATATATCATGGTAAAAATAATTATTTTGAAATTATGCAACATTTTTTAAGGATTTTATTGTTTATTTGTTAGATAAAATATGATAAAACAAGGTATTATATGGTTAAAAGAGAATGTAGAGTAGATATAATCTCATGAGTAAGAAATTTTTATTTGGATCGGTATCAAGCGGGTACATGCATCATAGTACACGTTTTTTCCGCAATATTAAATTGTTAACTAATAATATTGAATAAGTTACATTATTTAAAAAATAAATTATAATAAAATATTAAAATATGTATTTAAGCAGTATGTTCAAAATTTCTCAAAAAAATATACGCCAAATCTTTCCTCAATTTTTGCAAATATAATTATACAAACTCAAAACAAAAATTCACATCAATAAAAAATCTATTCATATTAATAAAAAATCTAACACTAAATTAAACTCATTATATTATCTTACAAAACTTTCCTAGTTATAAATTTTACAAATTTAATTATTTTCATACTATTTCGGTCCCATAAAATTGGCCATATCTTCTTTTTCATATGTTCCAAAATATAGTCTACTTTCCTATTAAAAAAATAGTTGAAATATTAATTTTTTTATAACTCTTTTTAATGTGCATTTCAATCGATAAAATAGTATTATTTAAAATGAAATATTTTATAAATGAAATGATATATTAGGGAAATTATATTAAATTTTACATTTTCAGGGCTATTAATTGTATTTTTTTAATACTTGTGAAAATTAGAACTGTACCATAATATATTCCTATTTTATAGTAGTCCTAAAATATTAGCATTTTCTTCAAATATATAAGATAAAAAACAATAAATAATTTCAGACATAAGTATTAATAGATCAACTTTGGATGAAAAATTTTGTCATTTTGGTATTTTATTTATCGTTATAATTATTACACCTCTTGTTATTATAAAATCATACTACTTTTTTTAGTATTATATTAATTTGTTATTTGCTAGACTAAAATAACAACATAGAAAACGAAGTATCGTCCAATTAAAAAGGTATGTGAGGAAACGAGGTATTATCCGGTTAAAAAGGTATGTCGGGAGGGTACTCTCTTATCAGTATGAAAATTTTTACCTGAATGGGTATCTAGCGAATTCGGGTATGTACATATCCGATACATATTATTATACTGTTAACTAATAATTTTAAATATGTTAGACGATTTAAAAGTAAAATATAGTAAATCATTAATCAAGTAGACAAAGCGGGTAACTATTAATATATTATTAATAAAATATTAATTTAATGTGTCAAATACTAAATCAAAACTGTATATTTACTGATTTGTTATACAAATACAATTGTACTTGTTTGTTTAATATTTTATTGTTCACTATTATTGAATTTTTTTTGAATTAGTCTTTTCGTACAACGTACGGGTGAGATACTAGACTCATGGCTGTAATAGTTTATTGTAATTTGATCATTTGGCTGATAATTATTACAACTTTATATAAGTTGGCTGAGTGAACTTACATAACGTGTTTGGAGGATATCCAAAATTATAGACTCAGTTATGCAATCAAATTTATGCTTAATATTCATACATTTTACTATAAATATCCAGTGGTGATTTGTAATTCACATATTAATTTGTAATTTTATACAATACCACTAATATATTGTATTTTATTTATAACATGATATCTAAAAAAGACACTTACACGTTAATTTTGATACAAATATACACTATAACTACACAGCGTGTAGGTAAAAGAAACTAGTCTTTGTATAATACACCAGATTTATTTATTTACTAAATTTTTTCACTCGTGCGTTGCACGAGGAGAGTTATAATGTATATTTATATCATAATTAACATGTGAGTCTGGACATCATATTATAAATAAAATACAATATACCAGTTGTATATAAGAATTACAATTCACCATGAGATATTTGTAATAAAATGCCCGAGTTTATAATTCTGGTATCCTCCAAACACGTCGTGTAAGTTCACACGTCCAACTTATATAATGTTATAATAATTAGCAGTCAAGTAAGTTGGGATGGTGAACCAAAAACTCGTGGAGACATGTCCCTAATAGGATATATCCACTACGCTTAATCAAAGCAAAATGACAGGTATGTAGCAACGTTGTCTGCCCCGCAGTTGGTCCAGGGCAGGTGCATGTCAGGTTGGACTCTCCTCATAGACCTATGACTCACCAAATATTTTCTTTTTTATTTTTAATAAATTTAATTCTAAAAATGTATAGAAATTATTAGAGATGACAATTTGACCGATCGACCCATTAATTTGTGGCAATTTATTTTATTTTTTGTTATACTATCTTTTTAAAAGGATTTTTCCATCGAATTGAAATAATCATTTATTATATTAATTATTGTTGGGAACTTTAGGATATTAAATAAAGGTTTTGTTTTATTCTACGTTCATCAATTAATAATCTGTTACACATAATAACATTAATTGAAAGGGGAAAAAATTCATGAGTCCTCTTGTGAGTTATGGTGGCGTCCCACCCCGCCGCATGACCCTACCTATCTTGACCCACCCTATAAATATTGGATAAAGACGTGTTTGTGTAACAAAAATAATTAATGTACAGTTTTGTTTTAGTATTTGACGCGTTAAATTAATGTTTTATTAATATTATATTCCTATTATATACTCGATTAATGCTTTAATATATTTCATTTTAAATTATCTAACTTATTTTATATTATTAGTTAACAATCTAATAATATCTATCGGGTATGTACATACCTGTATTTACTGGATACCTGTTCAGATAAAAATTTTTATACTCATGAGAAACTACCCTCCCAATGTACCCTTTTTATGAGTAAAATTCAAAATTAATAGTTATAATTAAAATATTAAATGGAAATATTTTAAAAAAATGCAGGGGATCTTAGACTTTTAATATAAAGGGATACCATATATGTGGGATATCTTATAAAGGAAAATAAGATCAGATAATGAGGGAGTAATTTTTTGTACAGTTCTTTTTCTTCTTGCGGATTTCATGTCTCTCTGATTACAAAATTCTCTCTAAAATTCATTATTATGTTCGTCAAATTAAAATATCTTTAAATTAATATTCAATCCATACATTGCACGAGGAGATAAATTCCCAATATTTCATATAAAAAAATTTATTACATAAATTGCAAAAAATAATGAATGTTCACAATATAATAATTCAATCAAATAAAATAACAACATAAGTTCAGTTGATATTTTGAAGGCTTCACATCTATAGAGAAAAAAGATTAAGAATATAAATTTTTTACATCCTCTATAACCTAATCGTCGCAACATAAACGATATAAAAACAAAGATTAAAAAATAATCACAAAGATTTTCAAGTTAGATCATAGATGTTAAGAAAATAAAGTTTAGCTATATACTATTATGACAGAATTATATTATATGTTTTTAACTATTTGTGTGATGTAAATAAATGGATTTTTATTGCACAAAAAAAGAGAATAAATCATTTGATTTGTTCTAAGTTATTATGAACTAAGTTTCCATTTATAATATAAGTTGTTTTGAAATAAATTTCTAAATTATTTTGAAATAAATTTTGATTACATATTATCAAGGACTCTGGGAAGGAAAATTTGAAAATTAAACAAAGATAAATAATAAATTAATAAATAAATAAATAAATAAAGATTATATCAGATAATTAGTTTATAGTGCCTTCATTTTCAAATAATTCAATAGCAGAAAGAATAATTTTAAAAAATACTAATTCATAAGAAATTGAATAGTTACTTGTCGTCAAATTAACATCGGTAGTGGATAATAAAAAATTATAAAAACGCATAATTATATATAAATGCAAAAAAAAAAAAAGAAATGAGCAAACTAAAATAAAAAAAGAAACATACAAAACTAATAAACTAATATAAATTATTGAAAACTCGTCATGAATATCTAAAGAAGAAAAGTTTAAATTTTAAAATCCGAAAATGAGGTTTACAAGTTTTTCAATTTTTTTTTTGAATTTCGTTTTTATATTATCTAAATTAGTGAGTTAACTTTGCGTTGACGAAACTTATATATTGACAAAACTACACTAATTTCAAATTATTCTATATTTAGGAAACTTTCATTAAGAAACCATGTCATGGAGATTAATAGTGGCTGAGTTTTAATTTCTTTAACAGAAAAATGATTTTTCTCATTTACAGATCTAGAGTTTTATGCATGACAAGTAGCAATGTAAAATCTTTATAATCAATAATTTAAAAATTTTATCTAATTGGAACAATAGTAAAAAACAATGCTTAAAACTTAATGTCTCGTGCCCTGTAACAACCGCGTTGGATACACATATATATAATCACTACATATAATACATAAAAGTGTTACATAAACTGTCACAATCTTGAGAAAATTTAATTCAACTTTATGATTTCCATGCAGTCTATGATACTAAATAATAATAAATAATAATATAAATTGTAATAATAGAAAAATATTATTTTTGAAGTTTAGTTTCTATAGATTCAAGGACGTTAAAAAAGGAAATTTTGAAAATTATATGAAGATAAAATTTTGTGATTTTAGAAGGGGAGAAATTATGGAATCAATTTTAAAAATTTGTGCAACATCACGATGATGTTAATAAAATTATGAGCGGGAAAATTACAATTGATAATCTAAATCTAATTGAAAACTCTTGTATTATATATTATATGATTTTTGACAATCTATAATTTTAATTTAAAATATAAATAAAATGCTGGTAGGGGCCATACCACGTGTAGAAAGAATTGCAAAATGTTAAGCATGAAGACGGTGCCGTGTAATTTTGATTAATTAAGGAATATATATCTTTGATTATATGGGGGAAATAATTCATTATTATTATTATTATTATGAGAATTGAGAAAGGAAAATATGAAGTGGAATTTTGACAGGAATCAACAGAAATCGGCAGTCTTCTCATGAAGGACAAAAGATCTTGAATCGCATAATCATATGGAATTTCATTTGGTGGGAAGAAAGATACGGAATTGATATATGTTGCTTTGGTAGAAGTCCAGCATTTACAATTTCATCAATGAGTTCATCTTCTTTACAGGATTTGCCTTGTAAATGAATCCGCAATAATTAGCAATACAGCTTTCCGAAAAGAAAGCAACGGAACCAGCAAATTCTTCACGTATTCCACATTTTTTTGAATGGCGACACAGCTTGCAAATCAATGTGGAGATGGGGTTAAACTATGAACCATGAAGAGTGTCACATGGCCTCTACCAATAATTCTCAAGGATTTCGCCGACAGCGCATCAACACGTGGCCTTTTGAGATAAGTAGGAGATTTCCGGCCGAACTGGGGCTAAAGGAGGAGGTCTTTTGGACCGGCATCAGCTGATTTGACCAAGTTCTTTGATATTCTTTTTGATAGTTGAGCTTTTCTTTGACTATTCCTGAACTACCAAAGTAAAGGCTGCGGAATTAAAGCACGATTATGTGATGAACTAATGATCATGTTGCGTTGCGTAAGCTTTACTCGTTGTTGGAAATATAGGTGTAAAAACTTGAGCGGGGAAATTCGCAGTATTAGCACAAAAGATTCAATATTTGATGTAAATGAGGATTTGAAGGAGTTGTTGAATACAGGTCGAATTGATGAAGCTAGGAAAGTGTTTGATTCAATGCCTAAGAGAGACGAGTTTTCTTGGAATATAATGATTGCTGGGTACGCCAATATGAGCCGGTTTATCGAGGCCTGGACGCTCTTTGATGAGACTCCAAAAAGGAGTGCAATTACATGGGCATCTCTTATCTCTGGATATTGTAAAATGGGGTGTGAAATTGAGAGTTTTGAATTGTTTTGGCAAATGCAATACGAGGGGCATAAGCCTAGTAAATTTGTATTTGGAAGTTTGCTTAGGATGTGCTCTATTAAGGGTCTTCTTTCAAGAGGTGAACAGATTCATGGTTTTGCCATTAAGACACAGCTTGATAGGGATGTTTTTATTGTTACTGGTCTTATTGACATGTATGTGAAATGCTTGCACGTTCTTGAAGCTGAATATCTCTTTGAAAGGATGAACACTGGGAAAAATCATGTCACTTGGACTGCTATGATTAATGGTTATTCACTAAATGGTGATGTTGACAGAGCAATTCAGTGCTTTAGGGGTATGAGGGCTGAAGGGATTGAGGCCAACCAGTATACGTTCCCAGCAGTGTTGACAGCTTGCGGTTCTGTGTCTAATCATATGTTTGGGTTGCAGGTGCATGGTTGTGTTGTTCGTGGTGGTTTCGTAGCTAATGTGTTTGTTCAGAGTGCTTTGGTGAGTATGTATGCCAAGTGCGGGGACTTGAAAAGTGCAAGGAAAGCAATGGAGTCAAGGCTTGTTGACGATGTGATTTCATGGAATGCCTTGATAGTAGGGTGTGTGAGACAGGGTTTGGTAGAGGATGCTCTGTCATTGTTTCGGAAGATGCATGCAAAAAATATGGAACTTGATGAGTTTACATACCCCTCCATCCTGAATTCTCTTGCTACCACAAAGGATATAATAAATGGAAAATCTGTGCACTCTTTGATTTTCAAAATGGGATTTGAGAATTACAAACTTGTAAGTAATGCTCTAGTGGACATGTATGCTAAGATCGGAATGACTTAGACAGTGCATCGAAGGTGTTCAATTCTGTGGAGGAGAAGGATGTTATTTCCTGGACCTCTCTTGTTACTGGGTGCAGTCACAATGGCTTCCATGAAGAAGCTCTGAAATTGTTTTGTGATATGAGGGCCAGTGGGATAAAACCAGACCATATTGTCACTGCCAGCGTTTTCAGTTCCTGTGCAGAGTTGGCTTTGTTAGATTTTGGGCAACAAGTTCATGCAAATTTCATCAAGTCCAAGCTTGAAACATCGTTATCAGTGGATAATTCCCTGATAACGATGTATGCAAGTTGTGGGTGCCTGGAGATCGTGAATAAAATTTTTGCCTCAATGCAAATACGAAATGTGATCACTTGGACAGCTCTTATAGTCAGTTATGCGCAGAATGGTAAAGGAATGGAGTCTCTCCGGTTCTACGATGAAATGATAGCGTCTGGCACAAAACCAGACTTCATTACCTTTATAGGCTTACTATTTTCTTGCAGCCATGCATGTCTTGTTGAACGTGGTCGCTATTACTTTGCGTCCATGGTAAAAGATTATGGGATAAGACCAGGTCCTGATCACTACGCCTGTATGATTGATCTTTTTGGTCGATCTGGGAAAATGCACGAGGCTGAAAAGTTACTGGAAGAAATGGAAGTCAAACCTGATGTCACCGTTTGGAAAGCATTGCTTGCTGCATGTAGAGTACATAAGAATGTTGATCTTGCAAAGAGAGCAGCAGTTGCTCTCTTTGAATTGGAGCCGCAAGATGCTGTCCCTTATGTCATGCTATCAAATATATATTCTGCAGCTGGGAACTGGGAAGAGGCTGCTGCAGTTAGAAGATTAATGAGATCAAGAGGAATCAACAAGGAACCAGGCGGTAGCTGGATGGAAGTAAACAGCAAAGTGCACTCTTTTTTGTCCGAAGATAGAAGCCATCCAAAGGCAGATGAGATTTACTCGAAGGTTGATGAAGTTATAATGTTAATTAAGGAAGCTGGATATGTACCCGACATGAATTTCGCTCTTCACGACATCAATGAGGAGGGTAAGGAACATGGCCTTGCCTCTCACAGTGAGAAGTTGGCTGTTGCTTTTGGACTCCTTTATCTGCCACAGGAAAGCCCCTATCCGCATATACAAGAACATTCGGGCCTGTGGCGATTGCCACACCGCCATGAAGTTCATATCAAGTGTTTTCCAACGCCACATCATTTTAAGGGACTCAAATCGTTTTCACCATTTCAAGGAAGGAATTTGTTCCTGTGGAGATTATTGGTAGGAAGTGCATACTGTGTTGTTATAGCTCCTGTAAGCTGCCTGTGGAGCTCATTCAGAGCTTTGTAAGAAATTACAAGATGACGAAACTGAAATCTTATAAGTGATTTCTTCCCTGCCAAGATGCTGGAACCTGGAATTTCAAACATCTTAATCCTTAAGAGGAACACACACCGGTAACTCTCTCATGTTGGCTTTCTAATGGGTCGAACTCACTGAGACACATTTTTCCTTTTCCTTTGTCTTGCAATTACTAGAATCTTTATCCCTTCATAATGCATTCTCAGTATAGTATAATTTTCTTGGTCTTCAGTTGGTAAGGAGAGAATACGATAGTAGTAAGCTTTCCGCAGATGAAGTGAAGTTGGTGAAACAAGATGGGAAACACGACGATCTCCATCAACATCAGTTATCTGAAACTTGTTGAAAATTTGCAGAACAAGGCATGGGATTCTTGAATCTGAGAGCTCGTTTTTGCGGGCCACCATCTCATACATCGGATTCAGATTTGATCGCTAAACATGAATGAAGATAATGGTGGTTCTCTCAGACTGCTAGACCTACAGAATACGAAGTATCTGTTCCCGAAAGGTAAATGCCATTTCCATCTGATGAAATGAAACAAAGAATGAACAGATAAAATAATATGTACTCTAGTTTGTAAATATCCATTGAATGTATGGACACCTACAAACTGGATATTTGCTAAAAACCATGTTTTACAAACCTCATTCTATAACTGAAGAGACGTACAAGAAATTTGTCGAAACTACATTTCATCATTAGAATCAGTACCGCCCAACATTTGTTTCGTTGAATAATCTCATTAGACAACATGTACATAAACGAAAACTTTGGCACCTTTACTAAAACTATTCCTTGTCATGGAAAGAGGCCAAATGATAGCACACCATTCCCGTTTTATATTGAAAGGCAGCGTGCTTTGTGTGGGCAACTATTCGTCCAAAAACCCATTTACAAACTAAGGTTTCCGAAATCAGTTCATTGCATTGCATGCTCGGGAATTAGACGTTGTCGGAGTTCTGTTGGGGCACCAGCCAGTTCTAGAAAAGCAAAATAGAGGGATTAAGCCCAGGAACCATAAATTCTAATGATAAAACATGTAATGGCTGGGAAAAAAGTAGTCACCTTGGGCTGTAAAGTTGAACAAAGGAGGAAACGGTCGGTCGTTGGGCAAGAATGCACCAGGTTCTCTCAAAGCATCAAAGAACGGATGTGCACAAGCCTCCAACTAAAAGATTGACACAAATTAGGTCTCTCCAACAAGTAATATTCACATTTTTCACTGAGCCAAAAGTTGCTCTTAACAAGAAAGCATCACTTACAGCAGTGCAACGCAAAGTCGGTGAGTACTGGAGCAGCCTTGACACTAGATCCACAGCTTCTGGTGGCAATCTCTTGTTGAATATCTAGAAAACGTAACTTCAGTTAGATTTATATATAACAATGCCATGTCTTGTTTTTTCTCTGGATTTATCATTATTTGAGGCGGTAATGGTGGATAGCGTGGTAGATTCCAACAATTACAACATCCACTGTTAAGCACTCAGACAAACCTTGTGCCACGGGTGAGCTTTGATGTGAGGAAACTTGAACTCGCTGTAATTGGGGTTCATGCACTTAATTTCCTCTCTGGTTGGCGTACCCAAGACCTAATGTCCAAACCATAGATAAAATGATATTTAGAAATACGCGCAATAATTTATTGGCTGAAATCCAGACTTGATACGCATAAAAAATTGACATACCATACCTTAATTATTTCGACTAATTGATCAACACTGCTTTCTCCAGGAAATAAAGGCTGCATGTGTTGAAATGTTTTCAGAACAGGCTTCAAAACATATGTTGATCCTAACTAAAGTAAGAAAAGAAGAGAACAGAGAGGATGAACGACCGAGCGGTAAGGCGAACTCACCTGGCCAATAAGTAGCTCGGCCATTACACAACCAACGGACCACATATCAATGGCAGTTGTGTACTCCGTAGCTCCAAAGATCAGTTCTGGAGCCCTATAATACCGGGAGCAAATGTATGATATGTTTGGTTCACCGGGTATCTGTATCAACACGGATTATCTCAAAGACTACCATATGTATCGGAATTAATTAGAACACTCTGAAATTAGAACGTACCAACATCTTTGCACTCCCAAAATCACAAATCTTTAGCTGAAGAGTGTGAGGATTGACCTGCATCAAGCAGAAGAAAAGGCTGAAGTTTCATATGTCAACAAAAATTTCAAACAAAAGAAAAAACCCTAAAAAAATAATCGAAATTTATTTATTTATAGCAAAAAACATTCTTGAGATTTCATTTCAGAAACAGGAAAATTCCAAAAGGATATCGTACCAGTAGGTTCTGTGGTTTAATATCACGATGGCACACACCAATAACATTATGCATATAGTTTAGCGCTCGGCATATCTGCAAATAGGAGGAAAATTATCAAATCAATTTCGTAACAAATGCTTGTGCCTTGAATCTACACGATAAGAGCTAATTCATGCAGTGATTGTTAACATCTCGAAAATTTACCTGGTACGTATACAACTGCACATATAAAATGGGCATATATTGGTTCACTCTGGTATAGTGCCTCGAAGCTCGGTAAACAGTTTCAGACACATACTCCAAGACAAGATTAAGGTACACCTCATTCTTTTCAGTTGTAGAATAGAAACAGTGTTTCAGTTGAACAACATTAGGATGGTCAAATAATCGCATAATCTGGAGTTCTCTGTTCTTATATCTCCTATCTTGCAGCACCTTCTTTATGGCAACGGTTTCTCCCGATTCCAAGCACTTTGCCTAAACCAAAAATTTAACAATAAAAGGTAAATGAAGTAAATAAATTGTCCCTGGATGTAAAAAGTTACAATGACTGTCATCCGTTATGCATAGACACTAATACATAGCATTTCATTAGTCAATACCTGATAAACTACTCCAAACGAACCAGAGCCAACCACACGCTCTGCCATATAAGACATTGTCTGGGGATAAACAAGAATTAATAGTCTTGATCAAAACCAACCTCAAACGATGAACGGATATCCTAAAAGTTATGACGTTTAAAAGTAAAAACCAAATCACCTGTTTTGGTTGTCCATTCCGTCCACCAACTGAAGTAACAATTATCTGACCAGTTTCGGTTCCATTGCCACTAACAACAGCGGGTTCCATGTCCTGCAAGAAAAATTCAAAATTAGAAACAAAGTCCAGTAGGAGGATACATATATTACTCCCGAAAACAGGGAGCAAACAGATCAAAGTTCAAAAAGAAAAACCAATCAGCATCAGACCTTCATGTTATCGTCATGGTTATTAGCTTTGTCATCTTTAATTTTCATTTCATGCATTTCCCTGGGGAGCTGATCGTAGTCGGCCTTATCAGGTTTACCCTGTGCATTGGATTTGTTAGTAACAGATTCCGAAGGTATAGAAGCATTATTCTGCTCTGGAGCTCTTAGAGAATTATCCCCCGATTGTATTTCACCGGCAACTCTCGTATCTACTTCTTGCTCAACCTTCACCCTTTTTGTGCCAGAATCACCGCCCTGCAGCGGAAGGAACCAATTTTAGCTTAAAATCAAGCTAACATATTCCCTGGATCAAACGCGGAATAAATGCAATTGGTGACATTTGAAGACTACACATCCGTAACACATTGCATCGTTTCACTTAATTGTGTTCAATCTTTCCTCTTTAAAAAAATAAAAATAAAAATTCTGCAATAGCAAATAATAATATAGAATAAATACACAATCCCGATTGAATTGGCCAATTTGACTCTCCTTAATTTGTCACTAGATTTTGAATCTGCCGAGGGAGGAGATTATCAGGATCAAGGCTTAACTCCTTAGTGCTGTTAAATCATGAATCTATAGCTGTGAGTACAAGAATTATAGGAATAGAACAAAACACAAGAAATCAATCCTCGGTATAACATAAGAAATTCTACATATTCAACGAAACGCTGTTGAAAAACACCAAAAAGATTTCTTATAATAAAACGGCCCAGAAAAATCTGCAAATTTTCAAAAGCTGGATGATCAGATAGATATTTCAATAAATTGTACAAAATCCACCAAGTAATCCAAATAAATGTCTCAATTAATCAGCATTCAGGAAGCCCCAAATCGAGAAGCAAAAGAAACCCACAAAAATCAAATCATTTCATCATTTAGATTTCAAACAGAATCACACAGTTGTACAAAAAGATAAGAGAAAATTACAGGATCTGAAACGGAGGTACGTCCAGAAGCAATGCTCTTGAGCCGACGCATCATATTCATTTTGTCAGCGAAAAGAGAAAATGCACCAAAACAATTTCCCCTTCTCCTTTCTGCCTTCTCTCGCTCCCTCAAATCAAAATCAAGAAATCGCACAAAAGAAAAAACCAAGAAATACCCCTTCACCCAACAATGTGAAGAGATATCTCCAGGCCAAAAAAAAAAAAAAGGAAAAAGAAGTTCAACAGAGAGAGAGAGAGAGAGAGAGAGAGAGAGAGGGAGAGGGAGAGACGGGGGGGCGGGGGAGAGAGACTAAAGAAAGGGAAGACGAAAAACTAATATATTTTCTCTTCCTCTCTCTTCTCCCAAACACAAAGATGTAAGAGAGAGAGAAGGAAAAAGAAAAGCTAAAAAGCAAAAGATTTCTCTTTCAAAACTCCAAAATTTCTGTCCTCTGGTCAAAGCTGCAATGCCTAAACATTATTAATGCCGACCATTTTTCTTTACCATGAATCTATGCCATTAATCTATGAGCATGGGTGAAGGAGCGCAAATGGAGGCTGTAAGCAAATTACGAAAATGGGGTCGGATTTCCTCAGAAACACAATGGCTGAGAATTTTCGGACAGGATTGGCGGAATATGCGGGGGGGCTTTTGTTAGGTATGGGTCTTTGGTCAGCATAATTAATTTGACTGGCGTTTGCTTTTTGTGTTTTTTTTTTTGTTACTTATTATTTATCATTATTATCATATTGTTTTTGTGTTTATTGACTTTGAATTTTGAATCAAATCTTTAATTACAAGCTGGGTAGGTTGAATGGAATGGGAATGGGAATGGGAATGGGAATGGGCTACTTTAGGACTATGTAATAATTAATATCACTCCATGTGTAAATTCTTCGCTATGAGTAGATCAAACATGCCCTTTCAAATGACACGTCAATAACGGAATTCACTTTTAAAATTAAATGGATGAACATTCCCATATTTTTAGAGAATTTTAGGAGAACATGAAAATGGGACATTATTATGTGACATTCTCATATGACACACATTTATTGGGTGATGATTACATAGCTACTTTTTCATCATCTAATACAAATGTGTCACATAAAAATGTCACCTAATAATATCCCCTTTTCATGTCCCCTAGAATTTTTCATATTTTTATCGTCAAGGCTCATCTTCGCTGTTTCAAACAAGAAGGCAAAGTTATTAGTCTTTAAAAACCTTTCATTTTGGTATAATATTCTATTGCTTTAGCAATGGTTTGAAAATCAGAATGGCTACGAATTAAAAGAAAAACGAGTCGATAATCAAAAGTTGAAAATAAAAAATTACTTTCCACCTTAAAAATGGAGAATTTTTTTTTTTTTACAATTTCCGAGGTTTTCGGGATTTTGACTGGTTCAATCAGCTATTTCCAACTTTTGAATCCAATTTTTAGGGTGAACATTGAACTAGTCAATCCGCTCTAATTCTCTAAACACTGATTTTTAGGTTTTCTTATTGTAAGCAAAATAATTGCCAAACATTATTCCTTTAATCCCTTATAAGCCTACATAGCTTTTCTTCAACGCTCCCTCCCCCCGGCGGGGGAAATGGAATCCTATATAGCTTTTAGCCCAATGTAAAACCACCTCTGTTTTAAATATATGGTTCACTTTTCTTTTTCAAGATGTTCTAAAAACATAACTTTTTTTTTTCAAATTAAAAAATCTAATTTATATTACTTTACTACCTGTATTTAATACTTTTTTTTGAAACAAGGGGATAGTTATTGTTGTTATTATTATTAATTTGACATAGTACTAGGTTATTATTATAACAATTAATTTTGAATTTTACTTATTAAATGGTTTTTTTTTTTGATTTTTTTTTTTTTTTTTTTTTTTGGGGGGGGGGGGCCCAAA
>CAVNYN010218067.1:10172-31729 GCA_963692815.1 Nyctanthes arbor-tristis | reverse complement strand
TTATTATGCTTAAGTAAGGTTGCCGTAACAAAAAGTAAACAGTGAAAATTACATTGAAAGAAGTATTTTTAAGATTGATAAACCACATAAAAAATAACAACATTTTTCAAGGACGTGAAAGTACAAGAAAGAAGGGAAAAATGAAATTTTATATATAGATGAAAGTAAAAAAAAAAAAAAAAATATATATATATATATATATATAGATGAAAAAGAAGGGAGAAGTGAAAGTGTTTATCGATGAAAATGAAATTACATGGAAACAAAGCATAGCCAAAAAAAAAAAAACAAAAAGAGAGAGAAGAATCAGAGAAATAATAAGACACCTGGTGTATGACACAATCATGGTATCATATACCATGTGGTGTGTCTAAATGCACACAAGGTGTGCTTATATACATGTGAGTTCTCTATATAACGTGTATCTAGACATACCACAAAGACGTATGATAATAACACTATACGTGTAATACTTTATAATTTCTCAGAGAGTTCTAGCCTAGTCACGAATGGCATGATCCATGTTCCTTCAATCACAAAAGATTTTTATAATATAGCTAGCATGCCATTGGACTTGGAATTTTCATCTCCTGCCAAAGTCCGGCGGCATAACATGTGGTGTGCGTCGTTGCACACCAACTCTTGGAGGAGATCTGGATTGATTGGACTTGGGCATATACTCGCTCCTTCTTAAGAAGATTTTTTATTTTTCCGTTGCTCTTTTGTGTTTCTAAAATTTGCTCATACCTTTACAATACCAAATTTTGGTTTCATATTTTTCTGTCAAAATTGTTAATTGGTTCAAGGAGATATTTCCTTTCTTTTTTTTTTAACAAAATCACTAAAATCAAAGTCAAATAACGCTTACTATTCATATTCATTTTTATTTAAGCTTAGTTTATATTAACTTCACTATCGAGACACACTACATAATTTTATTTTATATATAACGTGTCTCAATATACACCATATAAGTTATATGGTATTGAGATTATAGATAACGTTGCAAATTTTTTTTTTGAAAATAACGTTACAAGTTTTTATGAAGTAAAAGAAATAATAATAAAAATAAATAAATAATATATTTTATCAAAGTAAAGAAAAGGTATGATTGAAGGGTTTGAGAAAAGTTGCACTTTACCTTATCAGAATTCCTTCGGTCATGTTACCACCCATTTGAAGCATTGAACGAAGGGGTCCCGTGGGCACCTAGGTGTACACTCCTATATTTCTGAGGAAAACGGAGGGTCATAAACGGGCCACGTAGGCTAATGTATAGCCAACATTAAGGCGGCGGTTCTCCCACATCCACCGCGGTCGAGTGGCGCATTCATTTTACCACCATTTCGACGACAGTCTTAGCGTTTGCGGTCCCAATTGCTGACGCGTGTCCTCCTTTCCTTGGAGGGGAAGTTGGGCAATTATCCTCTTCAAATTTCTAGGCCATTTTGCAGCTCTGGTCCCCGTCCTTCACACTCGGAGAAATTGGCCAAAACTTTCTAACTTTTTCACAATTGCAGCCATCAGATGAGGGTAAAAATGATATAGTCGGTTGGTACCTTATATTGTTAGTTAGCATCATTTAAAATTAAAGTAATAAAAAAGTAAAAGTGGCTATTTGATTCTCATTATTGACATTAATTTATAATAAAAAATTATAATGAGGTGAAATGAGTGTTGTAGATTTAATAGATATTTAAAATTTATAATTATAAATGAGTAGTTGTTAAATCAGTAATCAAATCAGTAATAGTGAAATTATAAAAAGAGTTGATAAAGAGAATCAAACAAGCTCTAACACTCTACTTAGACTTGCACAAGTCGCATCAATGTCAAAAGTTGTTGGGCACTAAATAAGAGTAACATGTGACAATATTTTATGAACATATTTAAATGTAAATAAGAAATAGAGGCTGATTTGTGTGACGGGTATAAAAATATGAATATATTCAAATTTCAATAAATTTTAAAAATATTATGTCATTACAAGTGGGATCTTAATGCCTTTAAATAATAGAATAGATTATTCCGAATAGGTTATGCTACATTCCCTTGTCGACTAACTTACTCGATTACTTGCCATTAAATAACTATTTAATACATTGACAAAAACACCTTTACATTTAATTGAAATACATAGGTAAATAGACACATACACACCTACTAAGTCACCAAACAAGTAACTTAATAAGGAAGATTAGCATTATTCATTCTGAATAAGATATTTCATGAATACTTACACGTGTGCGTGTATATATATATATATATATATACACAAATATCTGAATTCTCCCAGGTACATTGATTTTTAGAAAAAACATTAAAATAGGTAACTCAACCTATATATATATATATATATATATAAGGGTCGGTTTGGCATTAATTACAAACCAAATGGTTTATAACATATTTTGAATGGTTAAATTTTGAAGACATGTTGCTTAATTTGATTAGTTAAATTTTGAAAAGTTGTTATTTGATATGTTTTAGGGGTAAGGTGTCAATGAAAGAATTTGACAAGTGTCTCAAGAATTTAAAATTCAAAATATATTATAAAATATTTGATTTATAATCAATACCAAACAAGCCCTAAATAATGCAACAAAATCATATTATATTCTATAAGGAAAATAAAAATATATATGGCGACAGAGACCTCAAAATAAAACAAAAACGTATTTGAATTTGAGTTGATTAAAAGGAAAATGTAGAATTTTCTTCCACGGAGTAGTAAATAACGAGGACTGAAGGTGCAATAAGGTGAAAGGACGAGGAGCTGAGGAGTAAATAAGCAGAACTGGAAAGTAATAATAAAGGGCCTAATCGAGAAAAAATTAAGCGGCCCAGGGCTCCACTTCACGTACCGTGAACAGAGCCTGCCGGTAAGTCGTCTGGGTTGGGCGAAAACGGAAAGGCGAAAACTTTTGAAGAGATTCTAAAATTCTCATAAATAGAGAATCCTTTCGTTTTCGGTACCCTTATTGCTGCCATATGTATACACCATATGAATTCCCACTTTCTTCATCTGGGCCATAAGTAAATAAGAGCTCACACACACACAAATATAAATGCCCCACCTATGATTTTGACTGAATTTATTGTTAAAATTGTAACTGAGCGTCACTGTGAAGTTTTGTGGGGGTTAATTTGGGATTCATGGGTCGGAAGAAGCTCGAGATTAAGCGAATCCAGGACAAGAGCGCCAGGCAGGTCACCTTCTCCAAACGCCGGAATGGATTACTGAAGAAAGCCAAGGAACTCGCCGTCCTCTGCGATGCTGAAGTCGGAGTCGTCATCTTCTCCGGCCGCGGCAAGCTCTACCATTACTGTAGCACCAACAGGTTCGTTTTTCGTTATCCGTACCCTTTTTCTGGCGAATGTGTTTTCTGATTGCCAATTTTCTTTTCCCTCTTTCGTTTCGCCCAGTTCTAGTGATTCTTTTCAAATTTGTAAAAAGCCCTTTCGATTGACCCAAAATAGAAATAAAGAGACCCGATAAGATGAACCTACTGTTTCCAAATGCAAGGTTTCAACGAACAGTACCCAGAGTAGGGTCACATCACCTTGATATTCTCATGGATCATCCTAAAATTAAAAAAATTAATCTTTGTAGGGAAGATGATCGCTTTATGTGTGGTAATAATTTAAAAATAAATTTGTTTATAAATAGTTTTAAATTAGTTGATAAATATAGGAAATTTTTAAATGATACCATTATTGGAAAAGCTGCTTCATATGCTTTTTCCACCATTACTAAAGACATTGACGTGTTGTACTCATCCTGGAAACCTTTTTACTATTATTTTAATCCTCCTTTTGGTTTTTGCGGTACTTTTTTACCATGTCAGAGCGCCCGAGACGTGGCAATTTCTTGGGCGACTGCCTTTGATTTCGTGGCTTTCGTCAATGTATTTGCTGCCCGTATAGTCAACATAATTAAAAAAAATATATCAATGTGTTTGACAAGTAGACGAGATTATAATCTAAATTTATAATCTGCTACACGATATCATTTTATTAGTTTCACTTTTTTCAAAAAGTCAAAAAATAAAAGTCAAGCCGCAATTGTTTACTTTTTACAAAAACAACCAATCAAATAATGTCACGTTGCATATTATAATTCAGATTATAATCTCACGTAGTTGTCAAACACTTTGTGTGTGTATATATATATATATATATTTTTTTTTTTTTACCGTCAAACAATAATGACCAACATGGGAATGCATGAAATGGAACGAACATAATCCAACTTCTTCTTGCGGCTTTTGTTTTACGTTTTTATTTCTTTATTTGTTATTATCGCATGTCTATTTCTGCTGGATTATGTCCGTTTATTATTAGTAAACCTCATTTTGGAATTTTTCTTCCATGTTGGTCTTTTTTGTCACATGGACAAGCAACAACCTGAAAGTCTTTAGATTTTTAGACATTAACCCCTTGAAGGAGATGAGGGGATATTTATTTAGTAAGAACCCTGTACAAGTGCTATTTGATATCATACCTGGGGAACTTAATTTTAAGTAGAAGGTTAAAAACTACCCTTCTCAGGTACTCAAGTATACAAGACTAGGGAAGTGGAAACAAGTCAAGTTTTAACATAGTTCAAAAAGGTGGAAACATATACTGAGAAGGTTTTATTTCGTGAGGCTAAGCCTTGAGGCAAACTCAGTCAGAAGCCTCAAAACAAATCAAAACAAGTCAACTAGGAAAAGCTAGAAGTATATAGGTTGTTTGATTCCCATGATAATTTTACTATGATTTGCCAAGTTATAATTTGACTACCATCTTCAACCACTACTCAATGTACACACATTGTGTGGGACTGAAAAACTCTCTATATATCACTCCTATTATCAAATAATAAATGGGAAACTAACAACCCATACTACAAAAATAACTAAAGATTATAAATCATTGTAGTAATCAACCTTTAGTGATTTTTTGAAGCCAATGTTTAATGGTAAGAAATTGCTCGTTTACCTAGTATAGATTAATATAACTAGTAGAAAGGTCAATAAACGTAGCAATTAGATAATTGCATCATATATGGAGCCAACAAACTATATATTCCAATGCATTAAAGTTTAACAAACCAAGCTTAAAAATTTGTCATGTCACAAAAGTAATAAGACGATTCTCCATAAAATCCTTATCATATATATTTCTCCATCATCCCCATCACTCTTAAGTTCAATCTATTCATGTTCTTTGTCTACCAACCTTGTTGGTGCCTTTACTCGTCTAAATTTAAATAAAATGTCATTGTATATGAAACTTTATATTTAAAGATATTCCAATTTTAAGAAATATGAAATAAGAAAACCCTATTTGATGAAAAGAAGTTTATTTCTCTTAAATTGCCTTACAAACGACTTCGACTTTCCGTTCTTTCTAGCTACAAACCCAAACTAGAATCTTCATGCATTTCACCATCAACATTTGCAAACCCAATAATCACTAGACAATAAATCCTTGAGAAATAGTATATTTTCGTCTATTTTTCCTGTTTTATATATTCTTCGTCTCTTTTTTTAACATATTCAAGAACCTAGAGGGGTTTATTCTTTTGGGTGCACAATAAATGCTCTTTCATCTGCCCTATGCCATCATATAAAAACAGTAGTCAATATAAATATATAAACTCTTTATCACCTTACGTGATATTAAGATTTTGGCTTATATTTCCAAGTTAGGTCTTTCTTATTGCTATTCCTCATCTTAGATCCAATGAGAAATAAAACAAAAGGAAGAAAAAAGTTACACTGAAAATATCCATCTAAATTTGGTATGCAAGACTGAATATGTCTCCATTTTGTAGGCATGTAAATTTAGTATGCAAGAGTGGACATGTTGAAATATTTGATAATAATTCATACTTCAAACATGTGGCAAGTCAAGGATGTCTTATTCTCTTTCATAAAATATATAATGCATTGCTACGAGATGGTGTAAATGTCACGGAATTTAGTAACTGCGAACTTGACCTTCGTTTCCTAAAGTAAAACAAAAGCATTGTGAGATTGGAAGAATCTGTTCACTATATTTTTGTAGAGATATCCTATATTTCATGCATTAGAACAAGAAACTACGTGAATAATCTCCCTTGGTGTACACTGCAAATTTTTGCACCATTGCAAATGGTGTGAACCGTTTAACTATTTATTTACGGTTGATTTTGCGATTAAACAAAGCATTGAGATCATGTTAGAATTGGGAGCCAAAGGAATTTTGGTGTTTATTACTTAGGGGTTTGGAGTTTATTTAGGTATCTTGTAATTCTAGGACGTCCTCAATTGTTTTTTAATTAACTTTAGTACACAGACTTCCTTGACCTTCTAGCAGTGGGCAGGCGTCTGCCCCATTCATGGTCTTATGACTTTGCGCATACTTGTGTTTTTGGTAAACAGTTGCGTGTGCATGGGACTGTGACCCCTTTTGTAAGGAGGCACCTCTTCTCCTAAAGTTACAGGGCTATTTTGCCGACTTCTTTGGAGAGAGTTGTCTCTCCTACCCACTTGTATGTACAAATAACTTTTTTGGTTAAAGGTCGTTAGCTTTTCCTAGATGTATGGCATGGGTTACTTTAGCGTCTTAGCGTTGGTGCTTGAAGATTGTCTCGAGGCATTTTCTCTACCCTTTCTTACCGTGAAAAAGCAGGCGCACCTTACGTTCTTGATCCGATAACCAAATTTCGGTTAACCTAGTCCCTCGGAGGTAGTATAGAAATATTAACTTGTTGTCCATAGACTACGCCTTTCGGCCTGATCTGAGACCTGACTCACCCTCCATGGATGAACGTTGTGGAGGAACCATTAGGTTTTTGGGTCATTGGATTCTACCAAGACAAGAGAGTGGAATTGAGTTCATGTTGAAGTATGTGTTATCTTGCTTCCAGCCATATTTGTTGGTGTATAAGGACTACTGCATTGATGATGAATAGCTTTGATGCTGTGTGGCACAATGGATGTTTGGAACACGTAATGGGTCACTTTTTTGGCAATACATAATTAGCCCAAGATAATGGTCATGGCATACATGTAGTGGTTGGGAGAGGCCCCTTTGTTCGATGGTCATGACATACATGTAGTGGATGGGAAAAGCTCTAATAGTTTGTTGGATTTGTAGGGAGCCTAGCAACGTACAAGTAAACAAATGTCCTAATGGAGTGTTTAGTGATTGAGAGATCTAGATTGATTATAGAATTGGCAAGCATCTATGACACGTCCTTCTCTCCGGTCACCTACATATGTTCGCACGATGTGACACGGCGTACTCGTAATGGATCAAGTGAAGTCGAAACAAGCATGATGGCGTATGAGACACAATTGTAAAATTGAGTAGGAGACACGAAAAAATCTTATTAACTATTGAAAGCAATAATGACGGAATCTTAAATTGAAGCACTAAAGAGTGTATAGGAATGGCAGGTTGCTCATTCGGAGAGGAAAGAAGAAAAACACGTTGCGTTTGCACAAATGATCTAGTCCTAAAGACACTTCAAGTTGGGCCACCGCATTATTAGGATTAGAAAGCTCATTTCCTCCCTAACCCTAACAAGTCTTGTTGAGCCATAGCAACAATTTAAAAATTGTAGATAAGGTATTCTTATTCCTTCTAAATTTAAATCTAACATTATATTTTTTATAAAGAGAAAAATTAGTATAGATAAGGTATTCTTATTCCTTCTAAATTTTAATCTAACATTATATTTTTTCTAAAGAAAAAAATTAGTATATGTAAAATTGTAAAATAAATTTTTGTGCCTTAAGTCGTACCCCGTATTTGTGTCTAAAGTTCAGATCTTTTTTATTGTGTCCTTGTATGCTAAATTTCTAAAAATGAAGGATCAAAGACTCGGATACTTCCGATACCTGAGTTTGAACAGTGTACGCGAAACGATGATAACTTAGATTGATGTACGGATGCCGAAATAGGTAATTTTAATAGAGATGCTGCTAAGGTGTTTATGATAATTTGCCCATTTTATAATAAAGATTAATGAAGATCCACTAGTCAAATGGATAGAGACAACAAATATATGACATTTGATCTAGATTCATAGTTTTGTACGAATAAAATTAACCCTCTTAAGTTTATTGTTGAAATAGAGGAGGAATTGAAATTATAATATTGTACGATAGGAAGACTCTTAAAAGTTACAATGGTAGTACAGGGATTGTATTCTTTCTAAAACAAAATATTTAGAAGTTATGTTTTGAATATCGGGATTGTATTTAAGTAATAGGATTGGTTTAAACGTGAGATACTTGAGTACGAAGGCATTTTCCAATTTATTTATTTATTTATTTTAAGAGAGTTATCACTCTTTGCATTTGATAGTAAAGTGTTAGCATCGTATGGAAAGAGACATTCATTAAAAAAAAAAAGAATTGATGTAATTGACACAACATTAAATAACATTTCTCTTGGATAGGAAGAGATATTAGCTAGCCACAAATAAAATGCCCGGTGATAATATTAGTTTTTGTTCACACTTCCACTGAAGTACAACCAATTCTTAGTCTTTAATTGGCTATATTTTTATTCTCATTTATGATTTAAAATAAATTGCACTTAATTTTATTAACCATCTATAGTTAAATACATAGTACAGGAGAAGATACTAGAATGTCATGTAAATTAGTTCTCATATTTAATGGATATAAATGAACGTTATTCGAATATAGAAGATTACTGGCTCAACATGCATTAGAGGAAGCACATAGCTCTAAAGAATAGGTCGGTGGAAGCCAAAGAATCTGAAAACAAGTACTTTAAAGATAATGCAAAATACGAACAATAGCTGGCTAACATTGTGCATTGCACAAGTTATGGTGAAGATAAGTTGGACATTCAACAATAGTGTAATACAAAGTTGGATCAGTCATCGGGGTTCTTGTTTCATGCTTGATGTAAAATTCTACTTTTTTAATTTTTTCTGCACACGATATTGATTTTGAGATTCCTACACAATATTTGCCATTGCATTTCTTGTTAATGTGTTCTCTTTCTCTTATTTTTCATATTTTCTGAAGTTCTACTATTTTTTTTTTAAATTATTACAAGGGCGTATGTATGTGGGATCGAACCTTGATCTGGACCACATAGGTCTTAACTTTTAGAAATTTTTCCTTAACATTTAACAATGTATTTAATTGTGACATTAGATATTGACACATGGCGAAATTTCGTTGATTTCATTGTGGGACAATTGGGGTACCCATTTTCCCTCCACTTTAGGTTATTAGCCCCCCAAAATTCATTCATTATTTGGCATTGTTGGGAACAAAAACCCAAAATTTTGTTTTCTCACCTTTGGTTAACTTTTCAGCAAATAATATAAGGGGGAATAATTCTATTTTTGGGTTTTTCTCGTTGAACCAAATAATGCAAGTGTGGAATGAAGAAACTACGTCATTCTTCAAAAAATAAGGTAATGGGCCCACATCTTCCATTTCAAAGTGGCAAGCCCGTTCAGATTTTAAACATCAACTCCAGCAATATCACTATTAGTAATAATCATAATATAAATGCATAATAGAACCAGCTGAAGTGATTAAAAAAAAAATGATGTAAAATCATGTATGACTAGCCTGAAAAATGACATAGAAGACCACTCAAACCGAACACGAACTTCGTGTTTGAAAGCATAAAGTGCATTCTTGAGTTTACGAACACAAAATGCAACACCAAAAGGAGCAACAATATAAACATCTTTTTGAAGAGTCCATTCAAGAAGACATTCTTAACATCCGTTTGAGAAAATACTCTAGATACAAATAGAGACATTTATCCTACCGCGAACACATACGCTGATTCAAGATGTTCTTTCTCCTTCTATGGTTTCTCAATTACCATATGAGATAAATGATATGCCATCTCCCTATCCATATCCTCAATGGATCACAAGCCCGCTCAATTACCTAGTTTTGATTATGCTTATTATTCAAGTCTCTACACTGACAGCATTTTGGACAATGTTTAAGAAGTAAATGGGAAGATATGCGTTTTCCTTGGCCAGGGGAGGCGTAATTCTAGAGGCAGCTTTGAGGTGCAATGAAGCTTCACAATTAAATCCGAAGATAATATAATAACGCAGAAAGTTGCTCAAACTAAATACTAATAAGAAAAATAAATATAAGTTTACGATTGAAGTAGTAGATTAATGAAATGTTGAAGTTTTGCTTTTGGGAATGCAATTCAAGAATACTGATGAGTAATAAAGAGTGGGGAGATAGCTAAAGTAAAGGAAAAGGAAAAATTGCCAGAGACTTTGTAGAAGGTATGGTGTGAAGCTGCCGGAAATTGAAGTCTACTTGATATCTTGTTGGTTTGGGATACATGTATGAGAGGGTAGTCTCAGGTTTGATCAGTTCTACAAACTTGGTTTTCAACTTTTTACTCCTTGGGCCTTAATAAATTAAAAAGTAGCCTTTTATATTATGGCCCAAATGGACTAGATCCGCTTAGAATCTAAAGGGTACCACGCGTTAAAGTGTATAGCTAAGTTAACTGAATGGACTCAGAAAATGCTCTTCCATATGCGCGTTGAAGCCACAAATGAAGACCTCGTGTCCTACGCGTTTCAAAACCATGAATATGGCTTTGGGATAAGTTGAAAATAGATTATTCTTCAAGGTCCCCCATTCACACAAATCATGGCTTTGGGATAAGTTGAAAATAGATTATTCTTCAAGGTCCCCCGTTCACACAAATCATGGAGGTTTTCCGCTTTTGTATACTTTAATTAGAGTTGAAGTTGGAATAATTTCTCTTTTAAGTAAGTGTGAGAGTAGATGTTGAACAAAGTACGATTCTATTAGGGGCACAATTTTTTTGAACTCCAATTACTACTTTTATAGTTCTAGTTTTTCTTTCCTCTACCACAATTTTAATTTCTTTACTTTAATTATTCAATCAATAAATTTTTACTTCAATTTTCTAGTAGATTTTAGATTTCTTAATTTTCAGGATTTTCACTTGAAGTACTTGTCTCATGTTGCGTTAAACTCTGATGTAGGACAAAGTATGATTATATTAAGGCAAGGATTAATTTTTTTAATAAGACTGTAGTTTGTGTTTTGAGTTTCCTTGTTCCACTATACGATATTAATTTGTTCTCTTTACTGTATCAAGCTTCATAGTGATAATAGAATGTAATTTTGTGCATCTATAAGAAGGGGGCTTAAATACAATTTTATTTTTTAATCATTCTATTCAATCTAAATCTCATTTAAGTTTTTACTCAAAAATTTCTAGTGTATTCCAAATTTCTTCATTTTCAAGGTTTTCAAGTTTTCAATTAAATTTATTGCTTCTCGTTCGTTGAGAAATTTACATCAGTTCATTTATCTATGACTTGTTTTATTACTTTCAATTTTTGTAATAAAAACACTCGGAACAAACGAATGTCAATTTAAGTTATCTTTTAGAAAATTTTCCCAATCTACTAATTACTAAAGCAACCCATCATATGCTCAACCAACACATATACTTCCATTGTATTAGTAGGCGAGGCGGAGGGGTACTTTGAGGCTTGCCTTGGCCTGAGGGATTTGTATGGTGCTTTGAGGAACTAGGGTTGAGGCATTTTTCAGTGAACCCTTCGGCAGTGCGGCTTACGCCTTTATGGTTGCTCCTTTAAACTTAGGAGCAGCCCCTAAGTTGAGATGCATTTTTCTTTTTTAACTCAAGAGACACATTAGAAAGAATCAAAAGATTGGAGTTTAGAATTTGTATCGTATCCTCTGCCTTTTGATAATTTTTGTTTTGGTTGTATTTAGGTTTTTAAAAGCAACGCTGCCTTGTTACTACAAGAACATTGATTATTTATATCTTGAATTTTTATTTTATTCTTTCTATTACGGATGTTTTGATATACTTAAAAATCATGGTGGACCTTTTGTCATTTAATAGGACTCACCTTTTAATTTACATTTTTTTTGGGTCACTGTATTCGATCAATGACATCTACATAAAGATTACTATCTGGTGGGGGAATACTAATTGAATGCAAATTCTTGTTAATTATCGTGGGTCTTAAGATTGTTTTTAATGACACGTGTGGCATTTAGTGTACTCATCATCGCAATCAATTACAAGTCGCAAACAACCATATTTGTTCAAATTAGCGTTGTGTGATGTTGTATATATTGGAATTTGTATCATCATTTTGTTTAGCTTCAAATGTGTTATCGGTGTTTTACAACATTCCACAATTACTAATTTCAATATGTGGAGAGACTTCTGCTTTAAACACTTTTGAGGCATACGTCTCGCCTAATCAATAAAAAATGCATCGGGCATTTTTTTCCCCACCTTTTAACTTGTATATTTCTTTCTCATACATCTATACTTTGACTAATAGTCAAAGTAGTCAGCGAGATTTTGTAGCACAAGAAACAAAACAGTAGAGTTCAATGCGACTTAGTGGTTGTTTGATTCTCTTTATCCTTGTGATTTATAAAGAGAAATTATAAGTTGGTGAAATGAGTGGTGTAGATTTAGTAGAAATTTGAAATTTGTGGTTGTAAATGAATAGCTGTCAAATCAGTAATCAAATCAATGGTAGGTGAAAGTATAAAGAGATGTGTTAAAGAAGTTCAAACAAGCCCTTAGTAAATAAATCAGCAAGCTGCAATGAAGAGGGTACAAAAGGCAAAGCAATAATCCCAAGCCGTGAAACCCAAATCCCGAATATTCATGGTTAGGTCGTGGGCTTTGACATAAAGCCCTAAAAGCCTGAAAGTATGACTTAATATTTTGCTTTTTGCTTTATGTTTAGATCTCTGTTTTGACACATAACAGAAAAAGTGTGAAAGTTGAAGCTGGAGAAATTGTAAAACATAGCCCCAAAGAGTGATGTATTTATTTTTATAGATCAAGTAATTTATCTTTGCATTTTATAAAAATAGGAAAAACAATAAAGATGGTTACTTGGATAGTTGTCCAATCTTGTATGCCATGGATTTGAGGTTTAATGAGATAAAATGGTTGAATTAATCTATTTAATAATAGATGGTTGAATTAATCTATTTAATAATAATTAGATAGAAAAAATAGATACCATGGAGGGTAACATTGATTTTTTAACATTGTTTTTATATATGAAAATAAACGCTGATTTGTCATGTACACAAGTTTGTTTCTTTTTCATATTTAGACATTTGGAAAATTACTAACCCGAAATAACCCGGATCAGGACCGAAAGTGGACGGGCTTATTGTTTACAAGTCTGAAATTAGACCTAGCTGAGATTATTCAGTTCGGTCTTGATCTTTTCAAAACCTGAGCGAGGAACCAAGACGCACACCTCCCCCATCACAGTAAATGGGGGTAATAGATGAAAGAGACATGAGGTAACCACCGTAAACTCATAATTTCAATGGTATTAGGTGTTGCAGCATGATATTTAACCTGGTTAGAACAATGAGAGACAACCAATTATTCTCACTCTTTATGAGATCAAAGAACAAGCACGAGCTCGGTTATTTTGTTTTCACATACTTTTACCATTCTATCCACGTGAGTTGTATCTAGTGAAACTAGGAGTACATTTTGTGTTAAGTTATGTGGTTAGGTTAGGATCTGTTCCCTTGACGCCAAGTTTACATTCTTGGTTTTTAGTTAAATCCAAGGGGTTGTTAGGGTATCTCCTGTGGTATTCAACACATAAGGATAGAAAATTGAGGAATAAATGAAAATATCTTCAATGGTTATGTGAATTGTGAGAGTTAGTGGGCTATTCGGTTAATCACAAAATTTGCAAAACAATCAAAGATATATGGAAGAGAAAAATTGACGTTGTGTGAAGTATCGAATTCAAGTGAACATGTTGAAACTAAAGAAATTTGTTTAGAGTACAATCTTGAGAGAATTGAATGATTGAATAATTAAAACTATGTATCGGCTCTCATGTTTCTAGAATTACCTAATTATTATAGCTAAGAAACTAAACAAAGAGAAGCAATTAAAATCTTAGAGCATCTCTAAGATACTCTTAGTGTCATTTGTTAAAAATCAACTGTAACTGTTAGAAGCATTATATGGTTAAATATTTTTGTTGTGGGTTTTTTGGTACTTTTAACTTATTATGTTACTGTTTACGGTTTGTTTTATCTAATTATATGTAGTTGTCTTGTAACTATCTTATATATTATTAAATATGAAACTTTTTTAGTTTTCACATGGTATCTAGGCATTCAATTTTGGGCAAGGTCTATCTTGCTTCCATTCTCCGGCGAGAGGCATTGCGCCATTTGTCAGATGAAGCCTTTTGTTTCGTTTATTTCCGTTATTATCTTTGGTTTCTTTTTTTTCCATTTGGATCTACACTCGTCCGATGAAATCATTTTATTTGTTTTTAGATATTTTCTAGTTTAAATTCCGTAGTATTCTAGCACCAGATTGCCTAGAAATAAAATTATTGAGGAATATTTGCACGTGTGGCCCAGATCCAAAGTTGTATGTGGTTCTTGGCCCGAATTGCAGATTATTATCGCCTTTTACTATTCGGTGAAGTCGATGCATGCTATGTGCAGAATTTCATGTTTTCTTTCTGTTATGAATTTGTTTGTTTGCTGCTGTCTGAGTTGGTTAATTTGGTTACTCCCTCTATTAATGTGGGGTTTCGGGTTTATACATGGACATAAAGGATGATGTGGAGAATTGGGTTTAAAAGGAGTAATTAATATGATCGAGCGATTTGATTTTTGGTTACTTGATTTATGGTAGACTTGGTCTGAATAAATGTCTACATATTGGAATTGTGTGTCTGAATATTTGGTCCAACTTATCTGGAATTGGCTCTAGGTTCTCTGTTTCTTCTTTCAATTTGGTCCAAGATGGATGGAATTGGGTATAACTCCCCTCGGGATTTGGTGACGTGTCAATTACAAGTGGAGGACAAATTAAGTTTAAGCTCTTGTTTGGTTAATTTCATTGGCTTAAATTAATTAGTTAGACATTGTATATGATTGAGAATCATTTCATTTGTGGTTAATTTGAGGTGGAACCCGATGTGAATTAAGGTCTATATATTTTGAATTGTTGCTCTAATTTGGTCATGTCGGTATCGAGAATTGGAATTTGGTTTGCTCCTGTTGTTTCTAATTTTGGCGTCCAGTATATATGGAATTGGTTGTTGGGTTTGGATCTCTTTCCACAATTACGAAGACTATGCACTTGGATGGTTGTTTGCTTCTGTTGTGATGAAGAGTTGTTGAGTTGAGCACATAGACTGCCACATGACCTGCCTCAATCTTGCTTGGAGAGGAAGTGTCAAAAACTAGTGTGTTTTGTTTTGCTTTTTGCCAAAGTCTTGATGATCATCGTAATGAGTTTGATGGGGGCTGTTACAAGTATTCTTTGGTTAAATATTTTTGTTATAGGTTTTTTTGGCACTTCAACTTATTAGGTTATTGTTTAAGGTCTTTTCTTATCTTATTATAAATAGTCGTCTTGTAACCATCTTATATTTTATTGAATATGAAACCTTTTTAGTTTTCATAGTAACAAGCTCTTTAATTTAACATTTGAATTTAGAGAGCCGGTTGGAGAGCCAAACCTATTTTCTATTTTGCATTCACACTTTTAACATGTTTAATGTAGTCACACTTCCAACAATAGCTATTTGCATATAAATAATGTGTTGGAGTTATAATATTTCTCTTGAAATTTAAAAGTACTCTTTATTTTTTACTTCTTTAGATATATAGAGTCTCTTGGAAGATGCTTGTAGGGGAATAATGATAATTGAAATTAAGGAAGAAATAATTAAATTTTAATACTAATGGAATTGTAATTTGCCCTACATGAATTACATGATAATACTAAAATCGCAAATGGATTTGAATGGAGAATTGTGAGGCGAATATTATAATTTATAACTAAATGTTACGAAAGTGCTAAATGTTATGAATAACCAAAAAGATTGAATAAGTAAAGCATAATATCAAACTCTTTATATATACTATGAAATTTCAGATTTGGAGCAATTACTTCTCCCCCCCCCCCCTAAAAAAAAAAAAAAGAGAGAGAGAGAGAGAGGCGATTTCAAGTTATTTTATAGATTAGAAGTAAGTTTATGGAATATTTATGACGACCTCCAAATACGTGGTTATCTACTTAAATCTTTAGGTGCAACTAATCTTTAATTGTCTTATCTTATATATTGTGTAAGTTACAAGTTGGTAGGTATCAAGTAATATTTTATTTTCAATTTTAAATTTGATAATTATGAATATGTTATCTATATTAATTAATAATATACAAAAATCAATATGAGATGAATTACCACAATAGGAAATAAAATGTCAAAAAAAGCCCTATCGCCACCCCCCCCCCCAAAAAACAAAGGGACAAAAGATGAAAATGTTGAGGCTGACATCATATTGGATTTCATTATAAGTTTAAAATTATTTTACAAAAATGTATAGAACTATTTTACTAACTTCTAGTATCATAGCAATCTTTCATTAATGCTGAATATTTATTTTGCGTAAATTGAATATAATATGATTTTTGAAAAATTGGATGGAAAAAAAAGATATAACGATCATCTCATGTTTTGGTTGTTGATAATTTATTATGCACAAATTGGATGTGTGACAATTTAAAAAATTAGAGAGAAAAAAACGGATTTTCATATTGCTTTTCTGTGATTACGGATTTTCATATTGCTTTTCTGTGATTACAAATTTTTATTTCCGTTGATCTATAAAGTATTCTATATATAAGAATATGATAGTATGAGTACATTTTGGTAAAGAGTTGGTAAACTTCTTTTTGTAAACTTAAAATTTATAAGTCATTAGTGATAACAGAAGCCAATAGAAACTTTTGTAAGGTTTTAATTGGTACCATTTGAAATATACGGATCTCCAAATCTAAAACCTATGAACAAATTGTTCTATGATGTAAAGCAACATCAGCTTTATGACAACAGATATTTTTCTATTGTTTTAGGGTTCTAAATTTTTTTCCTTTTACAATTGTCTTTTTTCCCCACCTCCACTTAGTTGGATTTTCATTTTCATTTACAAGTACGAACCAATACTGTCAATGTAAGTAATGATAATTCTAATGAAATAGCCTCATAGGATGAACAATAAATTGAGTTAATGCACAACAAAATTCCTATCAACAAGAAAGTATGCAAAATGATCTTTTATTATGGGTTCAATGAAAACATATATTCACTAGGTATGTGGATGTTAAATTTGAGGATTAAGAAGTTTATATTATATGACTCCTTTTTTTGGAGAGAAAGAGTTGAGAGTAAAGACGTGAAGTCTTAACGGAAAATATGATTAATATTGATGTCTAAATATGAATGTCGTGTTCGTAGAATACTAAAGCAAGCACAATGAACAAGATTCACAAGAAAAATTGTGTGAGGAGGAAAGATGTCTAAACTAAGTGTTTAAACAGGTGAATAACATGAATGAGATGATAATCTTAAATTTTGCAACATGTTGGGGATGGTAATATATAAAAGCTTGAAGATGTTAAAATTGTAGTATGATAATTCGATAAAAGTCAAAGGCTAAGTTTATTTAATTGATATAATAACTAGAGATAAGAGGTGAAGTATTTCTTCATTTTGTATTTTTTGGTGAATTAAGTTCTTTTTTATATTAGTTTAATGTCTTAGTTTTAAATCTTACATTCTAGAGCAACAATTTCGACGCAAGGATAGTTTTAATCTCTTTATAATTCCTATATTATTGAGTTATATTCATTGAAGGTGCTTTTACAAAGAAAAAGGGGTTTTTAATTTGTAGAAAAACTTCATTTGTTTAAGAAAAAAGGGATGAAATATCAAATGCTTATTGTATTTTATATCTCCATTTTTCAAGTTACCAAATGAGTTATAGTATTTAACTATTTGCTTAATACGTTGTGCCTTTTTAGTGAATACCATGTTCATAATTGAGTTTTGGTGTAGCAAATGATTAAATCCACATCAAACCTGTCTAGTGTGTAATTGTTATTTCTAGCATTTTGTTGGTACTTTGCAACATTTACAAGGTGACTAGCTGATAAAAATAGGAACATTACTTGCCTAATTCACCATTGCTAAATTTGTAGATTTATATTCTTAGATTATGAAGTATATATTATATTTCTCGAGTGACCACTTTCTACAATTAATGTAATATGAAATTATGTTTTGTTAGTAATCTAATTGTACAAATAATTTGACACACAAAAATCAAATTTTTTTAATTGGGTGTTAAGAGTAGAGTAGAACTTTGATCAAATAATAAAATTCTCCGCTCCAACTTACGCTGATAAACAAAATAATTAAAATTCTATAAATTTCTAAAATTGTAATTTTTGGGAGTCTGAACAATATTAAGGCTTAGTTTAGTATTGCTGGAGTTTCTTCACTAAGCAGCTCAAGCTACTAGATAAAAAAGCATTTGTGAATCAGTTTAGTGTTTGGTAAACTTTTTTACTAAAATTATTGTACGGTCTGAAAGTATTTTTTAAGGTTAGATTTAACCAGAAATTTTATTTTTCCGTTGCAGGCATGTTATTTTACATGTGAGTAATACGTGACACACATCTAGATTACAAGTGTGGGGTGCTTGTACTTTAGATGTTGGATATGCATGCATGAAGACACAATAACACGCCTACGTGCAGGCAAAATAAAATTTCTCTAGATTTAACTGTTTTATTGATGTACTTGTTTATATTGCTAAAAAGTACACAATTTTAATCTTTATTTATTATTATATAGTATCCTTATTTTTTTTTTATGAATAATATGTAATATATGTGTAATATTTAACAAAGAATTAAAAAATATCGACAAGCAATAACAACAGTGAAAAATTTTTCAAAATTTCTTTTTGATGGAAAAGTTATTTGAATTAACCAATAAATGAAATTACACAAGTAAAATAGAATATTGTCGCATAGAAAAAAATTAAATATATAGGGTTAAATTAGAAATTTTATTTAGTTCGTCCATCCCAAAACATTTTTTCCTGTTCCAAAAAGATAGTATCGGACTTATATTTAATTTTTCGTTTTCATGTTTGCCTCTAGTTAATTAAGTAACTAACTACTTGAAATACCTGGGTACCCAACTTCAAGTGGGAAATTGAGAAATGAGTTAATCAATTTTTGTTAACATAATATTCAAGGTGTTCACACTATTCTATTAGACAAAATCTGAATAATTGTACTTATTCTAGTATTAATCATACTTCAGTTGTTGGTAATAATTTTAATAGAGTGTTTGGCAACTCCTCCATATTATAATCTGCCACAGACATTATTTCATTAGTTTCATTTTTTTCAAAAAGTCAAAAAGTAAAAGTCAAGCTGTAATTTTTTACTTTTTACAAAAAAAAAAACTAATAAAATGATGTCAAGTAGTATATTATAATCCAGATTATAATCCAATTAGTTGTCAAACATTTTGTAAATCATTAATTATGCATGAGGGCTAAAATGAAAAAAATACACGAAATCAAATGTTTCAACCAAATTCTTAACTGATGTGAACATGGCTACCGTCTTATCTTGTAGGATGGAGGGAGTTATTATTAATTGGAAAAGCTAAAAGTAGAAGCTCGGAAGCTCCCTTTCTGCAAGTTCTCAAAATCTGCTTTATGATGTTATTGCTTTTCCAATATTTGTTCTCATATTTACCAAACACTTTCATCAAGCTATGCTTCTCAAAAAAGCAGCAATCCCAAATGGAGCTTAATTTATCTAGGTTTTACCATATGTAAAAAAATGGATGATTTGGAGTCATTTTAACAAATGATGAATTTAGATCTATATCGACCAAATATAACTTTTGTTTTATAGGTTTTTCTCAATTTTTGTCATGCAAGTGTTATTTTGCAATTTGTAATTTGGAGTAGATTGTCGAGTCATATGCTAGTTATGAGATTATGTGTCTCATAGTATTAGGCTTAGCTATGATGATACAATTCACATAATTATTATGTACTATTGAATTTGCTTTAATTGAAATATTTGGAGGTCTGGATTATTTTCATTATTATTTTTTATATGCTCTTCTAATTTAAAAAGGTGAAAAAGGGTGTTATGACAATTTAAAAGTGAGGTATAAGCCTCAAGATGCTTTGGGGTGTCTATCTCACCAAGAAAGAAATTAAAAAAATATATATATAGAAAACAAAAAAACTAAAAAGAAAATAAGTAGAAGAATATTATTTGGCTAGAAAACAAAAAAAAAAAAGAGAGAGAAAAAAGAAAAATGCAAATGAAATAAGAAGAATACTCTTTAGATTTCAAGAGCATAAAAATTCTGTTCATTTTTAGTTCTTCCAAAAGTATTTGTTATATTTATTATTTTTTCCTACATTATCTTCTTAGTTATTTATTATTTTTTCTATTTTTGCTCTTAAATGTGGATCTTATTCAGCCACAGAGTCTCATATAAAGTGCGAAATTTTGGAACTGCTATAATTTAATGTTAAAATTGAAAAAGCATACTAAAAATTCCATAATTTCCGAAATATGCATGCTTCACTATGTAGAACAAGATGTATAATGTACATGCAGATTCCCTCTTGCTTAAATTTTATTTAAAATCTACTTTATGAGTTTCCATTTACTTTCATGCATTTTTTTCAAAGTGTTATTTTTTGTAATATTTTAGTAATCTCTACAAAATTCTCCATACTGTTTTTTTCTTTCGAAAAAAAAATTCCCCAAAAATTCTTAAAAATTGAACATGTACAAGATAATGTGTGACATGATATTTTATGGATAATTTTGTTTGCAATTAAGGACCTCAGTTGTTCTCAGGAGCTTTTAATAAATCAAAAATTGGTCAAAAAAACATAATGTCAACCACATGTTTCCTAAAAAAAAAACAAAATTTCACACTTTATAATTTTTCTTTAAATCCCCTCAACACATTTTTCCCATAAATCTATCCTTCTAGAAAAAAAAAAAAATCAACTTCGAGATTATTATAGTTGAAACTTAGATAGCTCATATAAAGACCCGGACTAAGTTGGACTAGTTTCGAGATTGTTATAGCTGAAACTTAATATAATGCAATTCCCCGGAAAAGAAAAAAGAAAAAAAAAAGCTTGCTGGGCAAAGAAAAATTAAGTGTATTATAAATTAAGTAGGTGATGTGGTTTAAGAAATATAGAAAAAAGAAAGACGAGTATATTTTAGAGAGGGAAATATTACTTTAGTATCTGATAGTGTTTCTTATTGTTACTTTCAAAAAAGAGTAATTCAACCTTTTAAATGTCTAACAATTTGAGTACTTTAGAACTCTGGCACTAGATTTTCATGTTTCGGTTGTAATCATCGTGATTTATGTTCTCTCTTATCTAGCTATTTGCAGGGGTGCCACAAACTTCGTGGCAATATTTTTGGATTGAGAACTTGGAAGTGTGCAACTAATTTCATCTTTTTTGTAGAGGTTTTCTTGCAATTCTAAATACGCAAGTATTTTATGAATAATTAGCTATAGTGTTCGATTATTATTTGCTTTACAAATACATAGATGTATCATATAACTATGAGCGGTAGTAAACATTAGC
>CAVNYN010218064.1:0-95169 GCA_963692815.1 Nyctanthes arbor-tristis | reverse complement strand
ACAGTAACTAAGACACAGTGCTCTTATAATCTTTCCACAAGATGGCATTAATAAACTTGGGAATAAGGAATAAGAGTCTTACCTCAATTATGGATGGAGAAAGAAGTCCAAACATTTCGAGACCATTGATGCTACTTGAAGACTGTAAGGGTGGCAAACCTTGCTCCCCCAATAATCTTAATTTCGTTATTTCTTGATTAAGTCTCTGCAGCACCATTTCCCAGCATCTTTCCGGAGAGACATTCACAAAACTTTCAAACGGATAATCTTCTAAAGTTACCTGATATTGATATCTCAAAGTCAGAAAGCGAGTTACCCAGAAGCCACAACTAAGAGAAATCTCAGGTAGGCGTTTGAAAGAACAATTTATCCTTAAAGAGGTCCATCAGTAAAAAGAATTGAAGGATTGAGCATATTTGGAGATCAAAGATCTTTCATTAATGATTGCCTTTAAATCTAATTTTTTGCCTTTTTTTTTTCAGAATAATTCAGTTGCCTATAAAATACTGCACTTAGTTGAAAGAACAAAGAAGACTGTAAAAACAAGAGATACCAGAATGCCCAACATTAATGATGTGCATGGTAGTTTTGCCTTGAAGATTTTAAATGAATCATCAGAAAGTTAACTGCTTTTAGCATTTGCAGGTGACTTACTGGGTTCTGTTGGAAGGACAAAGAAGATGTGTGCAAGTGTTCTTTTATATTAGAAAAATACCTTGAATAAGGGTCCAAGCAGCCCGGCATCCAGGATTTCTGATACATAGTCACTCTTAATTGTTGGATTGCATGCATTCAAGAACTTAACCCGGCTTTTAAATCCTGCAACCATCCAAGTAAACAATGTAATCAGGGAAATGGTCAGGAACTGATCTCATGTATAGTACAAAAAATAATACACATGCCTCGGGGAAATATAGTCTCCTTGTTGCACCACAGCTTTCCATAAACAACTGATCCTAAATTTAATGGATCAACGCAGAAGCATAAATTCTGTTCAGAATCAGGAGCAACCAGAGAAACCCCATTAGATGAATACTCTACAATTTCATTTTTTAATGAGCTTGTTGTCAGTGGAACACTTGAAAGTGGACTAGAAAATATGTCAACCCCAAACAACTTAGTGCCAACAGGTGAGCTATCAGCATTACTCGACTTTGGAGGACAACTGTTGTCTGAGGCCACATTGGACACAGATGAACCACAATCACTCCCAAGTTGTATTAGATCTGGTTCCCCTTTTGCAACTAACTCCAAATTAATTCGCTTCGAATCTTCTGATTCACAGATCCCAACAGCAACTGTAATTTCCTTCTCACAGCTATTATTAAAAGCTTCTTGTGACCTGCTTCTGTGGTCATCAGATAAGTCATCAAGATTCATATCAGTGTGGAATTTCTGCCCTATCTTAGATTCATCAACTAGGCAAGGAGATTCACTTTTTTCCTTGCATCTTGTGTTTTGAGGATCCCATACACTAGAGCCCAGTTTTGCGGTAACATTTGATGACATGCCAGGAATTTCCATTTTCTCAGGGAAGCTAATCACATTACCATCCCTCCCTTGAGCAGGTATCACGTCTGCAACAGTATTACTACTAAACGGAACCAATCCAGTTTCCTTGGATAACCATAGTTCTACAGCATTCATGCTCTCTTCCAATGCCTTAACAAGTGTGTTTAACTCGTCCACAGTGTAGCGGAGAAGGATAGATCTTTTGTCTGGTTCACAGGAGCATATGAGGTTTGCGTGTTTAAGACATGCAAACCGGTCCGAGGAACAACTGCAACAAGCAGCGGATAGGTGCAAGTCATAGAAGCATGAGAAACACTCCCTCTCTATTTTCAGACCAAAATCCTTTTCCATTTTCTGCAAGCAAGTTAAAGGTGAAAGACTCTCAATTCTTTTCTCCTCTAATTGGGCCCTTGTCTGCAATTTAGGAGGAAAAAATGAATGTCATAGATAACCCTTGACTCCAACAGCAAACAAAAATGCCTTTAGATGCACCACTACATGTATGCATGCATTCATGAGTATGTAATTATGCTGTTATTCATGTTTGGGGTAGCTTACATAATAATTTGAATGCTTTCAAACAGAATTTGGCAAACCAATTTTTATCCACAGCTTTTGTGGGACCCACAAGTACTACCACTTCTCGAACACTCATTTCCACTTATTTCATTTCGGTTTTAAATAAACACAACTTAACAGAGGCCAAGTAGTTGGCATTTAAAATGTCTGGATGCCATTTCACCAACTTAAACTAGAATGCCACCTTTTCACAGTGGAAACCAAATGAAAGGTTTAGAAAGAAGACTAGCAAAAATTCTGCACAGGGACAGACAAACAGCAATGTGTTCTTTTTTTGGGCAATGTGTTCATTTTTTGGGCCTATAGGGGAGAAAAGCTCCTTGCAGTTGGTGAATAAAGTTAAGCCATCCCAAACATGTACGCATGGAATACGTGTAAATCAACTTGATTACAGGTTTCTAATTACAACAGTTTACCTTGATTGCCTTGGTAAGCATCCCATCCTTCCCGCACACATATTTCCATCTCAAATTATCTGGACTTTCTTTCTTAAGAACTGTAATTTCCCAAAGTGCCTTGACAGCTTCCTGAGCCGCAGCAAAAAGCAACTTATCATGTGATATTGATGTCTTTCGATGCTGTCTGCTGTAGAGCTCCACTGCGTTTTGCCCAGGCTGTAACCAATCAACAGGTGCCACATTTACAGCCTCCGCACAATTAAATCCACAGTTAAATCCAGAGTGATACGCTCTTGGGAAGGTAAGAACAAACTCGCCAGCATGCTGGACAGCTCGATACACAGGTACACCATCTGACTTTAAAACTGAAGGAGATAACTGAGTAACCTGTCACAAACAATCCGATAAGGCATATACAAGAATATTTTTTTATTTTAATCAAGATAACATGTAAGCATGGAGTATCATAACTCGCAAGCCTACACACTGTTTTATCGGGAAGAAAAGTTAAAGAGGGCTAGCATATCATGTTATATCTTTGAAATCAAAGGGTGTGTCAGGTACAAAACTGGAGTGGACTAAAAAATTGAAACAAGATTTTAACTTCTTTTCTTCTGTGACGCTATCCTGTCCTGTAATGCAAATGAGCCATGGGTTGATTTCCAACAGTAACTTCATATGTCGGAATTCAAATCTATAAAAAAACAGTGGCTTAGTTGGCAAAGGCTCCTCCGAAAGAAAATAAAAACATGTGCACAAGTAATTTAATTTCCGCTAGTCAGCATTGAAATCCATTTCCATGTTTTAGCTTTAGATGCACCAAGTCAGGCAGAACAACACGTTACACATAAGAAGAAAGTGATGTACTTGTAACTAATTAAAAATACGTTAAAAAAATTTTGGAAGTTACCAGTTCATGAAGTAAATCAGGTTGCTCTTCAAACAGATCTGGCAAATGCTTTCTCATTGCATCCTCTAATGCACAGGCATGACTTGAAGGCACCCCATACCAAACTTTTGGGTCACCCCAGTGCAAATAGTTCAGTGAGTACAGATGATGGTCTTCAACATGCTTCTCATAAAAACAAAAATCATAAATCAAGGGATCAGCTTCACCAAAGTGAGGAAAATAAATGCATTTCATTGTAAATGATTTTGAAAAAATGAATCAAAGCACAAAAAATGAATAGAAACCAGTAAGCAAGCATTCCTAAGTTCATAAGCTAGTGCCAAAAGTTTCTTCTAAGACTACTAAGAAAATGTTATAAGGCTTTGTAACTTAAAGTTCTGTTTTAAGGCTTTGTAACTTATAGTTCCGTTTTTCATCCTTCTTAGTACTTATACACCTGTTGCAGAAATCTTCCAACACACACACAACACTTGGGAGTCGCTGTATACCAAAGAAAGGGAAAAAGATTTTCTTGATTCAGAGTTTAAATTATTGATATGGACTAACATAAACATACCCAGCAGAATGATGAGAAGCACATTCCTACGTAAAGCCAAGGTACAACCACTCCAGAGATGTCGCACTCCTCAAAACGCAATATAGAACCGGGCAGGCGTGGGAGGTTATTTAGATTCCATCCTGATGTCACATATTGATCTATTTCAGTGTCAGTTGATAATGATGACTTCTTGGGAAATCCACTCCCAAGCATCCCAATTTCCAAATCGGCCCCATAGCATACCTACGTCAACATACAAAGTGGATTATAGCATGTATGGTTATGATAAAAGTTTTAAGAGAATATCAATCTCATGGCAATCATGTTTCCATACCTCCACTTCGTCTTCTGGTTTCTCAATAATCCGCCAGTACTCGCCTTCAATATCTTCAACTGATGGGAATGACCCTTTGTCCTCTCCAGTCTCCATAGAACTTCTTTCTCTTGTGTCATTAATTTGGAAGTGAGATTCTTTGAAGTCATCAGCAAATTTCTGAAAATCCTGAAGCGTGAAGTCTGGTCCAGATTGGAAACCAAACTTTTTGTCAGAATCAGAAGCAGCATTTGATTCTGAATCTTCATTACGGTAACGTCTCCTTGGTCTAGAACTAAGTTGCCTCCTACGTTTTCGCTTTCTCTGTCTTTTCTTTCTCATCGGCTCCCTATTCTGAAGCAAGTCAACATACTGAATTCGTGTAGAAAATTTTGCACGTTCCCATGAATTCTTGTCTTTAAGGGGGCAAGGTGGACTCCACGATGGAGGAGGTACAATTCTACATATTCCATATGCCTCGGCTATGGGCTGTATGCTCGCAATGTAACCAATTGTATCTTGAAAGTCCTAAACATGAAAAGATGTTTATTCATGACGATAAATAAAATAAGACAAGTAGAACTCAATATCTATCAGAAAAATTGAATACCTCAACAGTTGGATAAAAGATAGGAGCTTCATCGACAATAGGCCTGCACGCATCAAAAGGATTCCATCTTGCTGATACCTGCACCAACGGTAAAATGAAGTTGATATTACAAGACAACATAACAGGCAACAGAATTTGTTAGATGACTATGAATGATTAAAAATATCAACCTATGTGTTAAAAGAAAATATGTGAAAAATCCAATCAGCAGAAATCCAAAAAGGGGTTTATACCGTAGAGAAGTGATTTTAAAGAATGCTTGCAGCAAACCAAAGAAATATATATCCAAGTGGATTTATTTATTGAAAGAATCTGGTTGAAGATGCGTCTGAGAAAAAAGTGATTGTGAAAGCAAAAATCATACAAGCACTAAAATACAATTTTCTGTTGGAAACATTGTCTATGGTCCAAAAAGCTCTTTTCTCACCTTTTGGCATCTTGGATTGCCTGGACACTCATGAATATTCATATGATCACTTTTAAGAACATTTCTGGAAGGATGCTCCTGCAAGTAGCAGAAAACATTTAGTCATATCACAAGATAATAATTTCTTCACTGTTAACTAGCAGTAGTGTGTGCGCACTTGCATAATAATGAGCAGCAACATGAAAGAAAGACTCTTAAAGAATTATGTATTGCATACCAAAGTTCCTCAATTCAGTCAATAGATGTTGGAAAAGTGATCTTATTTATCACAGTTAGCCAAGAATAAGCAACATCTGTCATGTTGTCTTTAATTCTTTATAAGCAATAGTCATGGAAGTTCTACTCTTTCGTTTTTTCCCCTGTGTAGTAATAGCAGGCTTACATATAGCACATCCAGATTCTTATGAAACGATAGGAAGTGAATTAGTTTCATAGAAACACAAGGCATTGATGAACTCAAAAAAGGCTTCTCAACTTCATGGATTTTTTAAGTATGAATGCAGCTGGGATACGCTGAAATATTTGAACATTTACCCAATTTATGGCGGAGTTTTACATCCCAGGTACTAAGAAAGATGCAGAAACAGAAATTAGGACTTTAATGGCTGAATACTTGTAGAACGAAAAATGTGAATGTTAAACTAGTTCGCATATCCTATTTTTCATAACTTCATATACATTAATTTTATGATTTTCATTCGACAAGGTAATGTAAACAAATAGAGTTTGAGCATCAATTTATATAGGTAACAACAGAAAGGGAAATAGTATTGATGTACTCAACAAGAAAGAATTTTAGCATATGTTACGTCTAGCTTGAAACTTTACTCATCTACAGCATATAGTCTATAAATAATTCAGCACACCACAGAGCTTCAAACCTTCAATCTCATTATAATTTCATACAAACTGGTCGCAGCAGTTCAACTTCTTGCAAACTGAAGACTCTTTTACCAGAGCTGTTGCTTAAAGTGTTGGTCCTGTTGCAAAGTTGGAATATATGAAAAGAATGTGTCAAATCTTAACAGAATGTAGAAGATAATAGGTAAATACATAATTCATCAACAGATAAGAGAATATTTCTCTTATTTGTATCAGCTAATAGAGCGGTGACAGTGTTGCTAATTAAGATATTTAAGACTCAATGGGTTCCATCCTTTAGGTGAACTGCATATCTAGCAATAAACAATTGACTGAACAAAGTTACTGCAAAGCTGCTTAGCTTGTTATTTCTTATTTAAAAAAAATAAGGACTCACTAATCAGTACCCCATGTATCTTCACCTATCTGACTAACCTATATATCTGAAGCATTCAAGTAATCTCTAGAAAACACCCATTATTTTCCCTGCATATATTGCTACTGTAATTAGGTGATATCCAAATTATGTTGCCATGTAAGAGCTTTGTTTCCGCCAATGCTCTGCATTTACAAAAATCTCAAAGGCATCTACTAAACTTTCCAGAATTACAGCCTAAATAAGATGAAGCATGTAAATACAATTTGCACAAAAGCTTTTCCAAAAAATAAAATAAAATAAAAAAGAAGAAGCTGTCACTCATAACCGATGTTAAACCTAGAGCCCAATCTAAATTAATATTTACAGTAAACATGCAAAATAATACCAAGTAATCAAACACCAGAAACCAGCAACAGCAACAAAATTTTAGGGAAATGTATAAAAATATGGATAACGGCAAAAGATTTTTTTTTTTTTTTTTGCCCCGGGAGGGGGGGGGAGTCAATCTGCAGATAATGACACGGAGAATCCTCGATGGATCCAATCCCTCCCACAGAAAAAAAGGTGGGGCCATTCAAGAAAACCTAGGAAAAGCAACCTAAGAAAGCTAACCACTTTGATCTTGAAAAAATGAAATCAGATGTGTTCTATTGACTGTTGGATTATGTAATATACTCTGCTATCCCTGAGAGAGAATGGGATCCTATCAACTAATTCCTACCCATCCTATATTACCAAATCAATGCAAATCCGGCAGAGGCTCAAGAAAAATTCTTGAAAACCAAACAAAACCTGAAGTAGTACTGCAAAAACTTCAAACTAATATAATCTCCTCAAAGAACCAGATCACATGCTCAGTCTCAGCTTTCTCATTCCATGCTTCAAGGGGGAAAAAACAATCGTGCAACAAAAAAAAAAAAAAAATTATATTCAATTTAATCCCCTCAACAAAAAACACATAATAATGACTCAATTAAATCATATGGAGACAACTACACCCAAATCAAAATATATGGTGTCAGATTAATACCTTCAAGCAAACGGTGAAAAATCAGAACAAGAAGCCCAACAAGGCAAATATGACCTGGTAAAAAAAAAAGGGTAGAACAGAAACCTTAAATACCCACATAAAAATCGGTCAATGAATTTATTGTGGGACATATACAAACAAAAGAAAAAAAAAATAACAAATTTAGATTAGCACTATATTGATTATTGACATGTTTATGAAGAAAAAAGTAAGAACAGGGGTTTCATTACCTGAACGAGGGTTAAAGAATTCCACGTTGGATTCAATGTTACTTTTGCTTCATATTGTTTTTCACAAAATCTTTAAAAATATAATTAAAAAATCTTATATTTTTGGTAAAAAGAATTAGTGCCTAAACATTAATTAATTAACAATATTTAAAAAATTTCCTTAACCGTGTAGGATGGGGAGTCTCCTAAAAGACGAGGAAATTGGATCTTAGAGAGAGAATGGAGTGGCTCTGTTTGGCTAACATAAGCGGGTACTTTCTGTCTGCAAATAAATAAATAACAATATAGATAGAATTCTTGGGCGGTTGGGGGAGGGGGCGGGGTAAACCTAGGAGTACGCGCACAAGGGTTTTTAACGGAAAATCCTCAGAATTTGAGATGGAAGGCAAATCGATGGGGAGTCTGACCAAAGGAAAAGACGGTTCTACCCTACGGATCCTTAATTATTCCGATATCAGAGTCCGTGCTTGTCCCCGCTGTTGGATTCTCTGTGACCTGCATAGATCAATTTGGGAAATACTGCCTCCGCCCACCATGGGTGGCCATATTCCTTTTTTTTTTTCTCACATAAATAAAGAAAAAAGTATTGGAAAAGTGAATTTTAATATTATTTACTTACTATTATATTCTTTCATTTATTAATTATTCTATTATAATAATTCTATTTTTTTATAACTATGTATATTAAATAAAGATATGTAAGAGAACTAATATTTCAACTATTTTTTTAAGAATGAAACTGAGCTATATTTTAGGATGGATGAAAAAAAAAAACTAAGTCATCTTTTTAGGACAGAGGTACTAAATTCTCTAATTATCCACTTAGTTCCATTTGTTTGTCCACTTTTTCTTTTTAGTTGTCTTATTTATTTTCTTCACTTTACATTCATTCACAATTACAATACTATCATATAACGTGATCTTGAAAATTTAAAACATTGTGTTTTCTGATACAATATTTTAATACACACCACTAACTAATTAAATAAAGGTATTTTAGAAAATTTGTATACATATTTAAGTCATTACCATATACGGCCAATAATACTAACTCCGTTTTACAAAGATAGTCCAATATATTATTTTTGCCCGTCACAACAAGATAGTTCACTGATCATATTGAATATGCATTTAGTTTTTTATTTCTATATATACCCCTAATTAAATGTATCTTGTTATTAATCTATATCAACTATTTATGCATTGAAATTACTTTTAAATAATTAATGAGACATGGGTATATATGGAATGATTCAAATAAAATTTAATGTTTAATTAACTATATTCACCATCGTTCCTTAATACGTATGAAATTAACTATCGAACTATCTTTTTGGGAAAGAGGGAGTAATTATTAAGATAAGAGTTGGGATAATATTAGCCCAATGTCATTTTAGTCTTGCTCGTGTGTATATGCATGTATGTGTATGTGTGTCTATTTGCTTGTTTGATTGTCTTTTTCAAATTACATTATAATTTTACGTACGATAGATTTGACTAGTGATTTGACAACTGTTCATTTATAACCACATATTTCAAATTCTCATTAAATCTATACCACTCATTTCACCTCATTATAATTTCTCATTATAATTCAATGTGAATAATGAGAATCAAACTGCCACTATACTAAAAACAATCTCTCACTAGATGTAGAGTGAGACTATCTCACTATAAACACATATGGCGAGAGATTAGCAGAGAAACCTACGCACAATGGACATCTTGCATGTTGGATGATTTGAGAGCGAGCATCTTGTTGGAGTAAAAAAATTTCTAGTACTTTATCATAACCAATCAAAAACCCTCATGTATGTTGAATGATCCCAATTTAACAATAAAAATTAGGTTCTACGAACCCAAATGTCGGTTTTTATGTTGCCAATAGGGTGGAGTATACTACTTTTTAAGTACGAAGATTTTTTTCCTTCTTCTTGGTGTTTCCGTATCATGCGTGTGGTGTTGTGTTCCTGTTAAAATTAAAATGAAATAAAAAATAAAAAAAATGCTATAATGAGCTGCTTCAAATTGGCTCAGCCCACCTTCAATTTTGTTTAGCCTACCTGGTGCATGAGCTTCAATTGACAAAAATGGGACTAACTCAGCCTATGTAAATTTATATTTTTCTATTAAATTCATCAACTATGTGAAAAATGGCGAGACATGAAATGATGAGATGAAGATGGGAAATGTAGAGCATATGAATTTTCGTAACAGTAATAAAGATACACAGCTGAACAATATGATCTCTGGTGATATAAATATTCTTCAAGATCTGTTTCAATAGGGATTGGCTCAAATGGGAGGCCATTTCATTTTCCCCCTACTTTAAAAGGCTACCGTGAAGAAATAAAAATAAAAGTAGAAAAAATTAGAATAATATCACATTCGTCTCTCAACTACGCTCGTTGACAAGCATGAGGCCACACAAGTGTTAGCTTGGGAATAGCTCGTACCATTATTTAAAAGAAAAACAGTGAACAAGAATGGAAAGAAATCATATTATACATTTTTTTAACCCACTAATTGCTGGCAACATATTCTCTTTCAAAATTCAAACTTTCTATTTGGACTGGGTTATATTACAAAATTTTCTTCAAATTTGATAAATGAAGTGTTTTTTTTTTTTTAATATTATACCATGGAGAAATAGGAGAGGAGATGAGAAATAAGAGGTTGTGCAGTTTGAACCCGAGACTTCCTACTCATAACGTGAATATATTTAACTATTGTACTACTTGTTCAAACTACGATAAATAAAAAAAAATTTAAGAGAAATGATTTATTACTCATTCAAGTGATTCATACAAATAGGCAGGTCAAAGTAGATCATTAATTTCTATGATTGTTGTTAAGAAGTCAAACATCGAAGTGGCCATTAGATCTTCAACTCCAAATATAAAAACTTGCTTTTACATCTTTGAACTGCACTACATGTCTCAAGTGGATCATTCTCTTTCTTGATAAGAAGAAATGGCGAGTTGAAAATGATTTACAAGTCTTTACCATTCTTATGCAAAACCGGCTACGATATGTTCACTTTGACTTAAAAAACAAAATGCAAGAAAACGGGGTTGGGAACGGAGAAAAAACCAATTCAACCGAGTTTCTCTATCATTTCTAGTTGTTTCTCAAGTAGACAGTTTTTCGAGATTCAAACTCCCTTTAACTTAATTACTTGCAATCAAAATCACTATTCTACTCGTATCGCAGTTATGTAAAACAACTCAATCAGGCAATAGACGGCAAGATTGATTCAATGAACTTTTTTCTGCATGTCGCTCAATGCACACCACACACGTGATTGAGGAAATAGAGTAGGAGATTTGTCCATAGATATTGAATCACTTATTGCATCACTCTAGAAGAGAAAATGGGCAAACATAACGGGCAATGAGGGCTTTTAGTTGAACTACTGATCGTGTATATATATATGTGTGTGTGTGTGTGTGTGTGTCAAATTACTAGTTGATAAGCGGTAGATTTTTTAACTTTAGAAGATAGATTGATCTACAATAGTGACGCATTACACCAAATCATATCATGGTAAAAAGTGGCTAAATGACTTTAATGTTGTCAAATCCAAAATGACATACCAAGCATAATTAGCGAATAAAACACATAACAATTGACGTGAAAGTTCAATATCAAATTTTCAATGTAAATACAAGCAACAAGAAAGATACATCGAATTCATATTCAGGGTCGGAGTTAGGTTTTTGATTTACTTCGGTTGCATATTTGAACTTGTGGTTTCATGGCGTAGTTTTCTTCTTGTTAACTGCATTTTGATGGCTAAAATGATAGTTGATTTATTCACATAATTATTCACTCTATATATAAAAGGGTGAATTAAGGAAAAACGTTTAATTTCCTTATTCACCCTTATATTTTTATGAGAAACCAAATTGACCCTTCATTTATAACATATAAATAGATTCTCACTCGTGCATTACACGAGAAAAATACATATCAAATTGTTTTAAAAAATAAATAATATGAATTTTTTTTGTATGGTAAAATTTTATAAAGTTACGTTATCCAATAAAAAATAATTAATTTTTAACAACAACCAAATAATAATGTAATTTTTTTCTTATCATCTTGAGGTAAATATAATTTACAACAAGTTTTAACCAGATTGTTATCGTTATCGCAAATAAATATCATTTTATTTTTTCACACAAATTTAGATAAATAACATTGTATGAAATAATTGCTAGTTCGGCAGTGTCGTATACTCTGAAATTATTTCTTATTCGAAACCAATAAAATGAGACAATATGAAGATTATATAAATTAATAATAGATAAAATTAGTTATATATTTTTTTAAAGATAAAGTAGTTGTGATTATTAATATTCATTCATACCGAGAAAAAATAAGAAAAATTATAATTATAATTTTCAATTGACTTAAACTATATATATGTTTAATCTATATATATATATAAGTAAATTAGTCCGCGGTCAGGGGTGGAGCCAATGTAGGACGAGTGCGGTCTAATGACTGCACTGAAATTTTTTACACTATGCGGCCACACAGGTTGGCCCTACGGCCGCATGACACCCCGCGTCCAATCGCGGAATGCATTCCGCGGGCAACAGAAATATGGCGATGGAGACCCTGATTTTCTCCCAAAAATTACGGTCAAGTCCCTGAACTTCTTGATTTTGTCTAGATCAGTTCAAAACTATAGATTTTTCTAGAAAATTGCAATTGGGTCTCCAAACTTCATGATTTCTTCTATATTAACCCGAAGGACTTATTTTATGGTCCTTTAAGCCACAAACTTTAAGTCTTTCAATTAAAATGATTTCTTTTGTCATTTTATGTCCAAAGTTGACCCAATCTTCAATACCTTTCTTGCTCAAACTTTATTTTTTTAAATTTTTGCATTAATCTTATTATTGACCCTTGAATTCTTTGGTTTTCGACTACAATGGGTCATGTCAGTGTATGCACCAAACTTTGACTTCTTTGAATCTACCCATTTAATTGGAATGAATTTACCCAATGAATTGATGAAATTGTCTTGACTAATGAATTGATAGAATTGTTAGGAATTAATAGACTAAATGTTCCTAAAAATATTGATACCTATAGAAAGTGGTTGAGAACCATGATAAATTTTAATCATATTTTGATCTCTTAATTTAATATGTGGAAAGTAAATGTGGCAAGGACATGGCAAGAGATTAGAATTCAATTTCCCAACTTCTTTCGAATTATTGTTTGACCTATGATTTTCTTGATCACAGAATACTTCAAAGGCAATATACAAATATGCCTAAACTTTGAAGTATAAAAAAAAAAAAAAAAAAATTGTCTATGCCCTTTTGATTCAATCCATTGCCTCGTTCATTGCTATGTTACAATAAACTTTTGTGCATCGTCTTAACGTAAATTGGGATACTTGCTTTCTTACCTAACATACCCAATATGCTTCAAATAAAGAATTTACTTTGCCGAGTCCGATTTCTTTTGAATTGTGCCCTCTAAGTTGTCAAGAATTTCTATCAAACACGCGATCCTTTGAACTACTAAAAGGCTCTTAAAATAATATCTTTTCAGCTCCTGCTCGGAAAGATTATACTCCTTGAAAACTTACTTCAGGCAAATTGTTTGAATCATTTATTTCGTTTGCTAAATCCAACACTTGTTTGTATTTCTTACCTGAAAATTTTATTTCCTTAAATATAACACTTTTGCTTATAATTGATTGACATTATTCCTTTTGCTCTATGTATTCCTAATAAACTCATTGCGTTCCATTTGTCAATAATAATCTTATTGCTTTGTACTTGAACTTGAGGACATTTCTCTTTCATTGGTACTAGTAAACTCTTAATTTTGAGACCTTAATTTTGTTAACCCATCACTTGATCCTGAGCTTTGTTTTGTGTTATTCTTAAGAATAACCCAACCATGAAAATTCTCTCTGATAATATGAAAACTTGTTTGCAAAGACTTTCCTTTGATACATGAATCGACATCAGTTCTTTATAAAATTGAAATTTATTCCTCCTTTATGCTTTCTTTCTCTTGTTCTCATCTATTATTGACTGTCCTTAATTGTCTACTTGAAATCTTAGAATCTCATTTGGGCTTCTTTATTATTGCTTTTACTTGATTATATGCCTTTGTCCAATGCTTTTGTTGCCATTTGATTAAACTTATGAAATTATTTGACCATTACCTATGGATAATAGTTCTCCTCACAACTTCGAAAAACTCATTGCTTGATAAAGAATTTCATGATTTTGCTCATATTCCCTTCAACTTGATTTGAATACAAGGGATATTAACTTTTCTGTAGTTCTTGACCATTTGCTATTTTCCTCGCTAACCTTCCTCATGCCAATGTCCCTATATTTTAATTGCTATTCGAAAAACCTTTGGTATATAAGTTAATATCAGTACCTTGGAAGGCAATTGAAATTTAGGGAGAATTTCTTCTCTCGTCTACTTTGCTCATATTTGATTGCCTACTTGTTATCTCGAAAATCTCCTTTGGTCATCTATTACTTTTATTGTCTTTGCTTTTCACTACGTAATTTCATTCCATGACTTTGTACTATTTTGATCGAACCTTGAGATTTCTTGGATTGTGATCTATCGCCAACGATTCTTTGTACAATTAGAAAATTTACTTGCTTAACAATGGACTTATGAAAAATTGACTTCATGTTTCCGTCTATTTTCCTTTCAATTTTGTTTAATCTCTTGGGACATCAGTCCTTTTTCAGTTTTTTATTATTCGTTATTATGCTAACTCTTTTTATGCCAATATCACCTTTGTCAAAACTGATTGGTCTTTCCCTTCTTGCCTTCCTCAGTCCTTGCACTTTGATTTGAAACTCAAAATGAAATTTTGATGTTTGACTTAACGAAAACAAGTATGAAATACTAGCTTAGAAATTGAAACAGATTCGAAATAGTTTTGAAAAGAATACGACTCAAGGAATGAGATTTTATTAATTGTTGGTAAATGATCAACTGACAATCTAAACTCGTTTTGAATAAAATTTGCATAAATTTCGGGTAATTGGATAATTGTTCAACCCAACGGTATATTTGAGGTTAAGAATGACAGATGAAAATTGATTTCTGAACTTTAATATTGAAAATGGATGGAAAACTCATGCAAGAAAAATGAGCTAATAACTCGATTATCACGCATGATCTCAATAGTAGAAGAAATGAGAGTACGCAGCGGAAGCCATTCACTAAAGTAAAGATGATCCGATTGCGTACTATATTTTTGAAAATAGAAGTCATTACCCCAATGTTTAACAAATTTCGAGGACGAAATTCATTTAAAGGGGATAGATTGTAACATCTCGCAAAATTTTAAGGCAAGTATATCATTATTCTGATAATGATTAAATAATTGCTTAAATTGTATTATAAGATTTCAAGCTCATTACCCAATTAAACATTCAAAATTAGAATATGACAACGAGATCATATTGAAATGCATCAATGGTAAAGTTACAAAATTGTCACTCAACTGAACGCCAAGAATTGGAACGTGACAATGTAATCGTAAAGAATTGCAAAGTTGTAAGTTTTCCTTCAATTGAATGGGGAAAATTGAAATATGACAATGCTCAAATAACCGTTTGAAATGTTATAGGAATTCTTGAATTATATTAGAAAAATTAAAAGATTGTTACTCAATTGACGATAGAAAAAGATTTTGGTCCTTAATTGACATAAACTAAAGTACAGTAACTTAATTGAAAGATAGTGCAATGATAATGACTTCTAGATCGGAAGAGCCCGTCAAGTGTACGGTATCTGTTGCGCCACGTGTCACAATTTGATTGGCGGAACTCAAAGGTTCATTAAAAACAACTAAATTTAACTAATATATATAGGCCTAAAGGTCCCCAATCTTCCCCCAACACCTAACCACTCCTCCCTCTCTCCCGAAACTCCCAAAATCGTCCATACCTATTGTAGGCCGGAAAACTACTCCAAAAACTCATCAAAATATATATATTTGTCTCTAGAAAAAGACATCTTACCGTATATAGAAAGATTGTAACCTAAAGAATAGTTTTAAATGAGGAATTTTCAAACTTTAATGACACTTTTCTACATGAGGAATGTTTGGGTAATCTTTGAGGTGAGTAAGTATCACTTTGATTTCCTTTTTACATCGATGATGTTTTGAAATGCTAAGCATGTTTTTTATTAAAGTAATGAACATAGATTCTGATGCATTGAAAAGAAAGATTGATATATTGCATTTTGAATCACTTGTTGCTTTACCCGTTCTGTATCTGTGTTACTCTGCTCTGTTGCCACATTAGGAGTCATCTAACGATACTGAGATGGACGACGATTAGTGTGGTATCTGCTCTGTATCTGTATTGATCTGTTTGAAATTCCGGTAGGGGTCAACCGGGATTCAAATGTGGATCCACTTAATTGTACATGGCCATGATTGAATTGATAATATTTTTCCGGGCCACGGGTAGTAGTTTAACTAGTGATAGTGCCCATCTGTGCTTTAAAAAGTTTTATACATTGAATGACTTTCTGGAAAATAAATCCTTCAAATAAAAGGTAAATCAAAGGGTTTTGTTACTCACTGAGTACTTTGTACTCATTCCCTTCTTTACTACATTTTTGTAGATGATTGAAGTTATAATATTTGAAAAGTAAGGACAACCAGAAGTTGGATCGTGCTCGCGAACGAGAGTAAAATTGTGCATGTAGTGTAAATCTGTCTTTGAAGCTACTATGAATTTAATACTTTCATGCCCACCTTTATAATATATATGTTTTTACATTTTATAACATATAAGATAAGAGGGAGATATAATCTTTATATCTATCTAAATTCTGTTTTTCATTGTAAAAGTTTTCTAATAATTTGGCGCATCTTGGTAGTCAATGAAATATATTTACTAATTCAACTTATTGGGTTTTTACATTTTATTGAAAAACCTACTTTTAATGTTTTCTCATAAGCTTAACAATTTGTTAGTTTAAGTAATTAGTACTATATGTTAAAATCTGTAAGATAAGGTCAATTAGATTGTTCTGTACGTCCAGTCCCCGCTGCGAAAATTGAAGCTTCCACTATAAAATTTGAAAATTAATATAAGATATTTGAAAATATTGTAAAATTAGCGGGGGCGTTACAGGTAGGTTCTGCGGTACATTATAAATTAATATTTCTCTATTTTTTTCAATTGTTAGGAATTATGATGTTTATCTATTCTTATCTTCAAATATTTTGATTAAATATTTTGTTGGATGTATCTTCTCTTATTAAATATTTTGTTAGATTAATTTATTTTCTATGTTTTTTGATTTTTTAATTTAAAATTTTTTTTAATATGCATGTCTTATCTAAAAAGTATTTCGTAATTTGTATTATACTATTTAATCTTTGGCTGATGCACTAATTTTTAAGTATTGTTTATATGCTTTAAATTGAGTCGTTAATTATTACGTTACTTTTTTTGTATATGACAAATATAATTTAATTAATGCTTCATAGTTTACAAAATTCACATTATAGTCACGGAGAAAAATAAAATATTTAATATCCTAAGATATAAGAATGACAAGGAGTCAGGTCGAGGTCGGGTATGATACACCTCTTAATATATATATCAATTTTTTTCCTCATCCCCACTTAAAAATGGAGATGAGTCAAGGAACAGTTAGTACATGTAATTTATATTACTCATTTATTAGCTAATTTAAAAATATTTGTATATTTCTATTTTTATTTTTTGCTTATTAAATAATATTCTAAACATTAAAATTACAATTGAAATTACTGAGCTTTGCTGTTAAGTTTTATCATCTTTTTACTTTTCAAACTATTAGGGTTTTTAGTAAATATTTTTAATTTTATCCAAAAAAAAAGGTAAATAGGCCGGGTACGAGTAAAAATTATTATACCATTCCTTAATACATTGTTAAATTAGGTAGATTTTTTTATCTCATTCCTGATGGAATTACCTATTGAGTCAGCTACTCTTTATCTTAACAAGATTGGGTACCTGTGGGTATCTAGTTTATCGAGTCTTTTTACAACTCCTATTAAAGTCACTTAATAGCACTCTATATCGAGTAAGCACATAGTAACTATTAGTTAACAGTAAGATAATCAAAATATTATAGTTCAATATGATTAATCATATATTACATAGTATTTCATACTAGTGTCAGATATAATTTGATTTGGTATCTTTCCGTGCAATACATGGGTGATAATCTAGTTTCTATTAATTACAAATTACAAATTTCAACTATATAGACACTTATCTATATCAGTTAGATAATTGGATAATCAAATTTATCTATAATTTAAATAATTAAATGATGATAATTATATATTAGCTATTAAATTTAATATTGAATATTATTTCAAAAGGTGAATAGATTAGGCAAAGAGAATAAAAAAATTTAAAAAAATTGAATATTTTAAAATACCACACGGATTACTACAATATGGAATAAAATATCTAAAAAGACCCTATTAACAGATTTTTTGGCGGGAAAACTACAATACAAAGGTACCACAATTTCTTTAATTTAGTTAATATATAGATTCAAAGTTAAGTAATTCAACTTTAAACCTTTTATATTCTAAACACAAAGTTACTACATGCATGAATACTTCACTATTTTGTACAGCTTTTTGAATAAGCTAAATTGGAAGATCAAAATTTGGAAGTGAAGTTCATGTGAAATTTTTAGACCGTTCATATTCTTAACATGGAACTGATATGTAGATACATCATTGTTTCATTATTTTGTAGCATTACTTGATAAACTAATTCAAAAGAATAAAAGTTAGCCATGAATTAAGCTCATGTGAATTTTTTTTACCGTAATATAATTTAGTGAAAATATGAAATTAACAGCACTAAAGGAATAAATATGATAAGACTGTAAATCCACGTGCAAAGCACGTGCTAATACTAGTTTCTTATGAATACGATTCCAAAACCGGACTCATTTAATACATGTTCCTACATAAGTAGGGAATTTTCAGGATAATAAGAAAGAAAAAGGATAACTAACGAAATAATCCAACTTGAAATAATCCATGCAATAGAGATTATAATCCAACTTGAAATAAGAATAAGGATAAAGAGGAAATTTCACGCCTTTCTTCCTCTTCCCTAATCTGACTGATTTCTCTGTATATGTCATTCTGTGTTTTTTTCCATCCTCCATGCCGGCTGGGATTGATTTTCCTACCATGTTGTAAAAATTTTCATCCAAGATTCAATATAGTCATCTGACCGTACTAGGCCTACATTTAACTCCTTCACTGTCCTTATCTTATCTTATATATCTTTTATATATATATATATATATATATTAAAATCGGATAGAGGTCATATGCAGGTTTTTCAACCAAAACCACTATCTTACTTTTATATGCTTCGTTTATTTTTTTAATAATAATTTTATTATAATAATCCATTATTTTAAAAAATAATAATATTTATCCATTAGTTACATTTTGCTATTATTTTATTTTATAATAATATACAAAAACTTATATATAATTTTATTCTATATATAATATGTTATTTGTCATCCATTAATATTTATTATATATATTCTATTTGTTTTTAAGCTATCTTCAAAGACTTAATATTTCTTTAAAATTTTAATCGTAGATAGACAAATTTCAAGTATTGGGTTATTAAGACTTCTTCTTATTTTGATTAAGTGCATACTAGTGAGATTGAAGATATAATAATAAATTAAAATTAAACAAGATTCAAAATTTTTATTTTAATTTAATATGATAAACCACACGTCATAAAACTTAAGTGTATATGTTTAGTACATTACTTTATTTATTATTTGTTTTCTCTGAAAACCTATATATTAGTAAAAATTTTAGTTCAGGAGATACGTTACTAATAATATTTAATGATAATGATTTAGAAAAAAATTTAATTTCTTTTTAGACCGGAAAGTGGTTAAAATTTAATTTTTGTAGTAAATGATAAATCATATAGAATTTATTATTTATTGTAATATTGCGTCACTTGAATCTTTTATAATAGGAGACTGTGTACGTTAAATTTTTAGAGTAGATTTAGGGAATACTCATGAGGAAATGCGAAAAATAATTTTTTCAATAATATATGGTGGAGAATGAATGTGGAATATAATTCATTCTGATAAAATAATATCATCCATACCCTATTGAATAAGAATGTGAGTGTATGGTAATTTTAGAGTTGTACAAATTTAGTATCCTTATTTTCCATACATTTTTAGTTTCCATACTCAACATGAAATTAAATTTGTCAAAATTCCTCATTCTCATTTTTATTACTTAATAGTATTGTTCTATGAACTAGTCTATTTCACGTGCGATGCTTTGGAAACAATGAGTGATTAAAGAAATAATAATAGAGTAATAAATTATCCCAATAATCAGAGATGACTACGTCATTGTCATATAATAATTTTAATTGATTAAGTGTGTTTGCACTATATAACAAATTTGTATATTTCAAGTGAATCATATTTTCGCTATATTATTTCTTACAGGCTTTATGCTGAATTCACTAAATCTTTATATTAACCGTCTTATATTTCTACTTTTACAAAGTGAATTAATTTTTATTTATTATATAAAAAGATATCTATTTTCGTATAAAAGGAAAAATTTCTACTGATTTCTCTTACCTCACTCAGCTGTAGTGCCAGACCAAGAACAGTAATTCTCCAATGTTGATTTAAGCCTACCGTGAACGCAAAAGTATAGATCGTGCTCAATGATGCAAGATGTAAGACTCCAACTGATTCAAAAAATATTGTACCGGTCTTTTTTCATATGTTACCGTGAGTTATATATTTCTTATAAAAATAAAATAAAAAATAATGTGTAGAAAAATTGTATCATTTTGCAACATTAAAGAGATTCCAGCTAAGAAAACTTTAAAAAAAGAAATGACTCAAACACATATCATTCAATATTTGTTTCTTGATATCATCTTGATAAAAAAACTTGGAAATTGTATGGTAGAACTTGGTGGTTCTAAAAAAGAAAAAAAGAAGATAATATGCAAAGTTTGGTGGTTTAACCTATATTGTTATTATATATTTTTTAAAGTTATATCAACATATTATTGCCATTGGGCAATTTGAATTATGTTTCTAAGTGGTGTTACTATATATCTCTTGTTACTATAAATGTCATGTATCAATTAATTATCGTATTTAAGAAAGATATATATCATTATTAATATTTAATAGGGTAATTATATTATCACTATAATTATTATTTATTATAACCGTTGGGTAAATGTGAGTAGTGGATAGTTTTCTATAGAGTAGTGGATAGTTACCGCTACTAACCAAATTAAAAAATGAAAAAAATAATAATATAATTAAATTGGCATTTAAAAGTGAAATATTGGATGTTTACAACTTATGCTGACATCTATATAAATGAAAGCGCACAAGTCGAGAAAGGAAATATGTTGGAAGTTAAAAATTTAAACACACAATACATTTAAATCTGCTTGTAGGCAGTAGAACAATGCATTTAAATCTGGTTGTGGGTAGTAAAAATACGTGGGAAGGAAATAAAGAATAACGCGGGGAATATTAAAACTATATGGAAAATAAAAAATATTCTTAAATAGAAAATATGATAAAAACAAATTAGATAAAATATCTAAAATTATTAAATAAAGGTGAAAAGTGGGTAGGCAAGAAGGAATAACATGGGGGAATATTAAAAGTCACATAAAAAATAAAAAATTCTTAAATAAAAAATATGAGAAAAAATAAAGTAAATAAAATATCTATAATTGTTGGATAAACGTGAAAAATGGGTTGGATAAAGGTGAAAAGTGCGTGGTTATAACTACTATTTAAATTAAAAATTTTAAAAACTAACAAACATATAAGAGATTCTAGTAGCGGGAAAAAGATACTGGAATCACTTCTCTTTTTCTTATATAAATAGCTCGTATTTGCTACCTGTGCATTGCACGGTTAAATTTTATTGACAAAGTATAACATAAGAAAATTAAACAACATAGTAGTAAAGTAATGAATAAAGTAACATTTTAAGGTAACAAAAATAAATATTTTGTTAATATTATTAAAAATTTTGAAAAATCTCATTATACACGACATTTATCATTTCATTACTTGACTTCTCATTCTTAATTTCTTATCATATTTAAATATTTTCATATCAACACGATGTTACAACTCTAGATACTGCTATGTGAAACTACCTACGATTGAATATCAACCTTGTACGGAGCACTCAAAAAGTGGCTAATCTTGACACTTATTATCTGTCATAACAACAAACAATAAAGTTTATAAATTAACATTGATTTTTATTAGTAGTCATAATAATTCAAAACAGGTTCAACATGTCTTGATATTACTTCTTCAACTCGTAGATGACTTCAAATGTTTTAAGGGATATTTAGTAACAACCTTTCAAATAAAATCTAAAAAAAGAAAATAAAAAATGAAATTAGAAATGCATAGTGCATATATGTCAATTATTTGTATTGAAAAAATTAAAAATACATGATCACACCAAGTAGATCAAGCATATCAGAAGGAGATATATTCTGAATACATAATTCATTTATTTTTTATTTTTTTTACTTTAGAACGACAAAGCTTATATACATAATTCATTTGTTTTTTTCATTTTATTTTTTTCTTTTACTTTAGTTTCCTGTATATTAGTAAGTTTTATAGAACTGTTTTTTTAGAAATGTATTGTTTAAACTATCCTACTAATATACGTAACTGCCTACTATTGATACCACATATCATCTTCTTTTTTTAACCAACTACTGTTATCTATACATCACAACTTGAATATTATTTTTTTAATTTCTTTTTTTGATTTTAATTTTTTAACTATTTTAATATTGAGTAAAGTAACCATCTGCTATCTTATTAACCGCAAGGTGTGGTTATGCTTTTCCAATTTTTTTAATCAATTTGGGCGGTTACTATTATTAGTAGAATGCTTTTCTGTTGCACTTCAAATTAACATGATACTGTTGTCATTATTTGTGCAGATACCCACTATACGTCCAATATCTCCTAAGCTCGGAAGGCACAAAGGAGCTGCCTCCGCTGAAATGGAGGGTTGTGTCTTAGTCCACGACTTGTTAGAGATCATTGTAGCTCTTCAAAGTCGTCGCCCACGACAAATGGTGAGAAAGACATTCGCTCTCAAGAAATACATTAAAAACACTCAATTCAAGTCACACGTGCTAGAATCTTCAATTGATAAAACTGAAGAAAAGTCAAGTAAAGTGAAAGTCAAATGTGCAGGTTCAAGATAAGAAAAACAACGCACAGAACTCGGAATAAATTCCAAATCCACCTGATTTAATTTTTTTCAGGAATAAAGCTTTTGTACCTAATTTAATTGCTTCAGAGGGAATGCTTTTGTAGTTAGTTGTTTATATCAATAGTGAGCGGTTATCAAAAGAAGGTGATTATTACTATTAGTTAATTTTTTGTACTATTAATAGATGGTTACAAATAGTGGGCAGTTACCAATATTAGTGGGCGATTATCAATATTAGTTAATTTGTGTATCAATAGTGAGCGATTGTCAGTATTAGTTTGAGAAAACAAAATAATTTGTGTGTCAATAGTGGGCGATTACCAATATTAGTGGGAGAAAACAAAATAAAGTAAAATAAAAAGATTCTCTAAAATAGAATCTGAAATAAAATTGAATATTTTCTAGTTGAAGATTCAATTTACTTCTACTTTTATTAATATATAGATAATAATATAATTTTATCTTATCTTATCATATATCTTATATACATATTAAAGTAGAATAGTGGTCATATGTAAGTTTTTCCGTCAAAATCACTATCCTACTTTTATATGCTTCTTTTATTTTTTTAATTTATAATAATAATAATCCATTCCCTTCAAAAAAAAAAAGAGAGTAATACTTATCTATTAGTTACATTTTACTCTAATTTTATTTTATAACAATATACCCAATTTTATATCTATTTTTTTCATTTTACATATAATATATTATTTGTTATCCATTAATGTTTGTTGTATATATTCTATTAGTTTTTAGGCTATCTTTAAAGATTTAATATTTCTTCAAAATTTTAACAATTGATAGACAAATTATAAGTATTGGGTTATTGAGATTTCTTCTTATTTCGATTAAGTGCCTACTCGTGAGATTGAGGATATAATAATAAAGTAAACTGAAGTCAGTTTTGAAACTTTTATTTTAATTCAATACGATAAACCATGCGTCATAAAACCTACAGCTATATGTTTAGTATATTACTTAACTTATTATTTGTTTTTCTCTGAGAACCTGTATATTGTTAAAAATTTAAGTTGAGGGGATAAGATAGTTCTTTTTAAAACAGAAAGTGGCTAAAAATTAATTATAGGGGTAAATGATAAGTCATATAAAATTTATCATTTATTGTAATATTACTTCACTTGGGTCTTTTGTAATAGAAGACTGTGTACTTTCTATTTTTTAGAGTAAATTTAGTGAATAGTGATGAGGAAATGCGAAAAATAATTTTTCCAAAAATATACGATGGACAATGAATGTGGAAGTGATTTATTCTGATAAATGAATATCATCCACACTCTACTGAATAAGGATGTGGGTAGTAATTCTCGATATTTTTTATGATTTCTTAATTTCCATACTGAATATGAAATTAATTTTATAAAAACTCCTCATTTTTATTTTTATTATTTAATAATATTGTTCTATGAATGATAGTTTAATTAGCTTTGTGCCAAATAAAAATATTGTAAGTTGAATGTCCACTCTTATAGTCGTTAGTTTGCTATTTCTAATAAGATACTTCGATAAAAAGAGTTTGTTTTCTTTCTTTTTTTTTTCTTCTTTGAAAGAGGTTTTTGGTTCCTACCTTTCCCCCCCACACTTCTATTTTAACATATAAATAAGAGAAATAACATCTTTTAGATAAAAATGCCCAAAGTTGGACTGATTCTTAACTTTTAAAAGTAAAAAATTTGATTTGTCAAAACTTCGAGGGGTGGATCGTACATATTACGTAACCCCCGGGGGGGTCTACAATCTCAATAAAAAACCCGCTGACATAGCCGAATTACTCCGGTTCGTTCCGGTTCTCTGCCCCCACCACCTCCTCTTTACACTTACAGCAGCACCCACGCCCTCTCTCTCTCTCCTCTCTCTACAGGCACCATTTCCAGATCCAACCTGCATCGAGCTGTTGGGCGCGAGAAGTTGATCCGTCAATTTTACGCTTTACATTTTGTATCTACATGTATATAATCTATATATAATTTGTTTATATATAGATCTTGATTGCATTATGGATTCACCGCCTTCCCAATCGCCGGGAAGGTCCGAATCCCCGATTGGCAGCAGCAGAAGACCGTCGAATTTTACTTCTTCTTCTTCAATATCCAAATCACTTACCGATGCCGGTAGCCAGAGCTTCTCGTCAATTTTGAATAACCCCAAGCCTTCCTCGTCTGTTGTGGGCTGGTGGTCATCGTCTACGTCTGTGGCGGCACCGGAATTTACGCCTTTGCCATCTGTTCCAAAACCCGGATCCGAACTCACTGGATCCGACTTTCTTTCTTATCTGTCGTCTGTTTTGGAACCTCATTCCAGGTTCGTGGATATCTTAAAGCAGCATGATCGCGACCACCAGGTGTTGGATGGGGATTTGGAGGGGAGTGGAGTTGGAGAGGAGTTTATAGGAGTTATTTTGGCATAGGGTTGTATGGGGTTGGGGGTCTGAATTAGGGTTATTAAATTGGGAAAAAGTCATAATCCAAGGTTTAATTATATTGATTTTGAATTAAGAACTAAGAGTTTGATTAAGGTACTAATTAACTATACTTGTAGAAATTGTAAATTTGAATAAAAGGAAATTTTATATAAATGTGAATTATGCTTAACTTACTTAAATAATTAATTAAATGGTAATTAATTAAATAAATTAGATCTATTAACTAAGATAAATATTCATTAAATTTAGTTTAAAAATTAAATTCGATAAATTTCAGCAGCGACGCGACAAAGAATTTGAAAATGTAAAATCTTAAAATTTTAAGATTTCTCGGTCGCTACAGTAAAGGTGAGGATTGGTCAGAGTCGCATTTCCAAGTGGGCTTTGATATGGACACGAGATTGGAATCATCATTAGGAGGCTTGTTTGCATTCAAATAACAATCAAGAAAATACTCTCTCTAGATTCTATTTTTAGGCTAAAACGCCCCCACTCTTTGGCACCTCATGGCCCTTACTTGTAGACAAATCTCAGGGTGCTCTAGGAATTTCACACAATTGTTCAGACATAAGTATTTTTTGTGAACTTGAAAGTGCAACATGTTTCTAGTTTTGTCCTAACAACCATTTTTAACGATCAACTGCTATTCTTGTAGGATACGCGCCCTGCTTTGGCCAGATCTCGTCTTGTCTTGATTGGCATCAATAAGATCGAATAGTCTTATTTTGCTAACTTTTGATTGAGATTGATACCTGTTCATCATCTCTCTCTTCCTCTCTAGTTTGTCCAAAGAATTAGTTAGTCGAATGGCTATCCATGATTGGACAATTCCTGATTAGGCATTTCTGATTAGCCCAAGAGTTTCAATCTCATATCATGTAATTTGGCCCTGTTCTTAGCATTCTTCTACTCGGTCAACCACATTCAGATCGGTCAACATCACTATCCTACCTAGGTGTCACCTTGTTCAAAACGCCAGACTTAGATCAACCACTATGTGGAATATCAGAACATCAAATCTGGATCGACTAAAAAGTACCTATGGCACAGAGATCTAGATCGGCCAAAATGTTAAAGATCAGAACTCCAAATCCAGATTGGCCAATCTAGACCGGATCTCAAATTGACTCAAAAGTGCATATGGTAAAGAGATCTAGATCAGCCAAAATGTGAAAAATTAAAACTCTAGATCCAGATCGACCAACATAGGCCAGATCTCAAATCCACGCCTATTATGAAGAGATCTAGATCACCCAAAATGTCAAAGATCAAAACTCCAGATCCCGGTTTAGTTCTGGATTATCTCATTCAGCTTTTTTCTGTAAAGTCTTTAACACACGACTCCAAAGTAGTTGAGACATCATATCAATATCAATAATTGCCTCTCAGTGTTCGGTGATAAGTGAAGTTGAAGACCAGATACTGGAAATATTGAGCTCTGACTAGCATGAATGTGTGATACAATCTCATGGATAACCTAGCCTTTTGATCTTTCTTTTTATGGCCTCAAATGCGGTTAACTTGTCAAACTAATATAAACAATTGCCTAGAGTGTTTGAGGTTAAGTATTGCTGAAGCCTAAACACTATTAAGATTCAAATTTGATGAGAGTTGGGGTGTGAAGTCACCTTATGATTTAACTTTAAGCTTTTTGGTCCTCAGATCTTCAGTTGGGTAGAATAATGACCTAGCCTCTAGGTGTTCACACAAATCTTTTTTTATATGGCTAATATAAAGTTTTACTGTCACAAGCTAGCCAACATCATACCTGACCACCAATTCAAATCGTACATTAATAATTGCCCTAGTGGTTGATCTTATAAGTATTCTAAAGAGACTTTCTCTTGGAGGATAACTCATTTTTTTTTTTTGGGATTTTGACTGAAATTCTCAACACATCACTTTTGGCCTTTTATCCTTTGCTCCTCGTGGCAATAAACAAGCTTAAAAACTGCCAAGCATGATCTGGACTTTACTCAAAAGAAGTAAGATCAGCCCGGCATTATTGAAGACGATGTCGATATTAGGGAAGAGACGACTCCCGGGGTGGAGGTTTATACCCCAGTAATCTATATCACCATCGATGCTGAAGAAGGCTAATGTGGTGGTTTATCTAAGGAAGATGAACAAGATTGCTCAGTTGACGACGAGCAGAGCAAGGAATAAACCCTACTCCTCTTCGTTTCATTTTGTCTACCGAATTCTCTACATCTGATCTGGCTTAACTTTTGTAATCAAGATCTTTCATTTTAGTTGATGGAAAGGCCTGTTTTCATAACTTATTACTTCTTTTATACATTTGACTATACTTGAACTGAATTTATGTATCATGTTCCTTCTATTTCTGGTTAGATGATTCTTTCTGATCTCAATTTGACTTGGAACGTGCTGGCATCTTGAGATCGGCCAAAAGCGTCCAATCAGGAGTTACTGACCTCAACACGACAATTTGCGAACAATACGTCTCTAGCCTCTACATTTAAGAAATTTGTAAAGTGTTAGTTTAAATTATAGTGTCACTCACCCAATCAGAACTCGGTGTTGGTGTAACTCAGACCTTTCCCATTAAGATCTATAGTACACATAGAAGACCGTCCTGACCTGGGTGCTTGAATATTTCATAGATGTTCATATTAAAAAGGGTCCAATCAAGACTTCATTTCTGACATTGTCCAATAAGTAATCCGTTCATGATTGGATTATATATTTCGGCGAGATCTTGACCATATTTGGTTCAAATTATACCGAATTGTTATCCACTAAGTATCAAATCAGGAATTCATTCCTGACTTGACTATATCTTCTCATCAGTTTTTAACTATATCCTCTTCAAATTATAGCAGACTAAGATCAGTCAAAATGTTCAATCAGGATTTCATTCTTGATTGGACTACATCGTCTAATCAGGTTTCACTTTTTTGTTTATATTAAGGTAAACTGAGATCGGCCAAAAGTGTCCAATTAGGATTTTGTTCCTGATTTGACTATACCATCCAATCAGGTTTCATGCTTTTTTATTTATATTATTGCAAAATGAGATTGGCTAAGTATGTCCAACCAGGATTCTGGCCCATCTAGATCGGAAGAGCACACGTCTGAAATATTAATACATTATACATTGCTTTTCATATTTCATACGTAAAAATTTTTCCAAGTGTTGGGAGAGAAACGTTAAGGGACAAACTTTAGGTTGGTCGATATTAATCAGCAACTTCTATTCGGCCAACTTTTGTTTGGCTATTTTTTTTGGATCTCAGCTCATTAATTTGATGCCCTATTACCCCAATTTGAGTTCAGGCCCGAGCTCAAATTTCAGCCAGTTGTGGCGTGTTCGATGTCTCAATGTCTTGATAAGTAACTTTGGTCATTGTTTGGGTCTTGCTTTGTCTTATGGGCTCTTCGAGCATTCAAGAGCCTCCAATATGGACTATTCTGTCCTTGTTTGGACTCATCAAGTCTAAGTAATATTTGTTTCCCTAATTGGGCTCATCGAGCCTATGTGATTTGTATTAGGGGTATGATACCCCAGTTGGGTTCATCGACCCTAAGGAATGTCGTTTCCCTAATTGGGCTCACGCTCTTCCGATCTTGATTTGTATTGGGGGTATCATGCCCCAGTTGGGCTCACCGAGCCTAGGGAATGTGGTTTCCCTATTTTTAGACTAATATGTGTCGTCCTTTATAATGACAATATCTTAACTTTAACCTCTACTTTGATTTTTCTTTTTCCCAGATCCTAATTTTTCTTTTTCCTAGATCCAACTCAACGAGCTTGTTTAGTTCATGCACTTTTAGCCTCTTGCGTTTATGAGTTTCTGCTCTGGAATGGACTGTTGTTTGAGCTCACTGAGCTTGCAGATTATTTATAGAAATTGTTCAATTCCCTAGTTAGATTCAATGAGCTCGGGGACTACTGTATCTTTGATTGGGCTCATCGAACCTAGAGGCTATTGTGCCATTAATTGGGCTCACTGAGCTTAAGGACTATTCTATCCTCCATTGGGCTCATCGAGCCTATGAAATTCTTGACAAGAACTATGGTATCTTTGATTGGGCTCACCGAGACTATGGACTATTCTACCCTTGATTGGGTTCACTGAGCCTAAGTTTCTATAGTGGGCATCCTCCACCTTTTTTTGGGATTATTTTTTATCTTTCATTGGGCCGATCAAGCCTTGTTTACATTCAATTCTTGGTAATTCCTCCAAGCATTTCTTCAAATTTTCTGTGTTTTGAGGATGCAGCAGGTCCTTTATATTTAGCTGTTTTAACTGTACACCCCATTCAGCAATTATTTCAATAACCTTGGATAGACCTTCCTATGGCTTTTACAGTGCTCTGGGTACAGGAAAACTTTTTTCTTGAGAACTAGATCCCCTATTTCAAATGTTTAGATCTTGATCATGAGTTTGTAGTAGCTCGCACTTCATTGCTTGTATACAACATTTTTCAGATCCTCCATGAATCATATCTCTTATAGTAAATCCAATTCAACTAAGAGTGTTTGATCATTTGACTCCAGATTAGGGCATTGACTCAATAGGATGGGATACCTATCTCAAATGGGATTACTGCTTCTGTTCTGTAAGCCAGCTGGAAGGGTATTTCCCCAGTCATGGTTCGAGCACCAATATGATAGAACCACAACTGATTAAAGCCCTTCTGCCTATGTTCTTTTTAGTTCTTCTAATCTGGTTTTAAAAGTCACTTAATAATTTTATTCATGGTTTCCACTTGTTCGTTTGTTTGTGGATGGTTAGGAGTGGCGTCGTAGTTTCTTAGCAGGAGCTGTTGACAAAACTTTCTAAACTTTGCGTTATCAAATTGTTTCCCATTGTCGGTTACCAAGACATGTGGGATACCAAAATGGAAAATGGTTAATTTTCAGATGAAGTCAGTTGTCCTTTGGCCTATAATCTTGGCTAGACCTTCCTCTTTAACCCATTTAGTGAAGTAGTCCACCACCACAATTGCACATTAGGTGAAGTCTTTTCCAAGTGGAAGTGGCCTTATCAACTCAAGGCCCCATTGAGTGAATGGCCATGGTGCTCTAATCAAATTTTGCTCTTCTTATAGAGATCTATTAGTTGACGTGAAAAACTGACATTCCGGACGCTTTCTCAAAAAGTTAATTGTATCCTTCTTCAAGGTTGGTCAATAATATCCTTATCTTAGAATTTTGAAAGCACTAGCTTAGCCTCCTGAGTGGTTTTACAAATCCCTTATGCGCTTCCGTAATTACATAATGAGCTTCGTCCTAATCCAAATAGCATGGCCAGGGTTGTGCGTGTCGTCTTTTATACATCTCATCACACAGTAAAGTATATCTAGCAACTTTGATTCGCAACCTTTGAGCCTCTATTCAGTCATCCCTGCAATGCCCCATTTTTTGAGAACTAGAAAATTTCTTCCTTCTGACTAGGAGATCTTTCCATGGCGCTAAAGGGCGGCTTTTGGTCTACGAACTTGTCAGATCTCAAAAGCTATAAAATTCTTCGTTTCAGTTCTGACCTTCTCATAATACTTTGTCAACTATGGTTTTGTTGTCCCATAGGTTTTTCTGATTTGGTTCACTATTAATGTAGATCAATGTTGACCAGCAACTGAGTTATTCTCACAGACTTAGCCATTTCTAATACATCTAATAGTGCTTCAGATTTTGTTGTGGTAGGAAATCTGAATCTATAAGCTTGGAATAGGCCTTATTGAGGTCAGAAAAATTAATATATAAACGCCAAGTCTCGTTATTCTTTCTAAATAAAACCGGATTAGTTACCCAAATAGGATAATTTACTTCCTTGATGAATATGTTTCCTAAAAGCTTCGCTACTTCTTTTGCTAATGCCTCATAGCAGTCTCCATTTAAAGGTTTCCTTGTTTGCCTTTCTTGTTTTATTTCTGGATCTAGTTATTATAAGCTAGCTCTAACAGTATCCTTTCCGTATCTTCATGTGACCAAGCAAACCAAACAAAAACATCTAAATTATTACTTTTCAAGAAAGGAATGAGTTCTGGCCTTGTCGACTTCTTAGTTCTGCACCTATACAGAACTGAATTTCTTGTTTTTCCTTACTTATTGGTATAGGGTCAGCATCATCCTCATGGTAACTAGTACCTTAAGCCGGAGGTGGGAGTGGCTATTGCTTCAAACGTTCAAGATCTCTCTAAAGGAACTCCATTTGCACCTGAGGAGTGAGGTTTGATATGGACTTGAGATTGGAATCGCGATTAGGAGGCTTGTTTAGATTTAAATAACAATCCAGCAAAAATTCTCTCTCTAGGTTCTATTTTTAGGCTCAAAGGCTCCCTCTCTTTGGCAGACCTTATTTATAGGTAAATCTTGAGGTACTTTAGGAATTTCACACACAGTGTTCGATTATAAGTACAATAAATGGACTTGAAAGTGTAACACGTTTCTAACTTTGTCCTAACAACTATTTTTAACAGCCAATCGCCCTTCATGTGGGATATGCACCATTCTTTGGCAAGATCCCATCATGTCCTAATTGGCATCGATGAGATCAGATAATCCTATTGTACCAGCTTCTATTAGGATCGATAATGTTCAACGTCTTCTTCTTGTACTGTTCATCCAAAGAATAAGTTAGTCAAATGGCTATCCCTACTTGGACAATTCCTGATCAGAGAAGAGTTCCAATCTAATGTCATGCAATTGATGCAGGTGGAAACATGTACGAATGAAGTTGTTCAAATACAATTCATTGATTCTGTGAGATCCAAATTGTAATGATATTCAACTATTCGTTGATTCTTCAGAATAACAAATAATTGGAATAATTAAGATACATCTCAATGTTATAATTTCATAATCAAATCTACCACTCTTTATATAATGTAAACAACGCCATAAATCAGAAAATAAAACTCTAACACTATACAAATGAGATGACTTGAAACAAAAGAAATATATAATAGGCATTCTAGAATATTCTTCTATCATTCTCCCAAGGTTGAGAAGATTCTCCCTCGAATCGTTATGTAGAATTTTGTTATTTAGGCCAATGGCTGGTCATCTCCAACAACTTCATCTATTGGGTCTGCAATGCAGCCATTCGTTTTTGTCAACAAGTCGATATGTTGATGGATCTGAACCATGCCATTCTCACGAATCTGTCAGGTTAGTGGCATCCTCTTAGAGCATAGACTGGGGATAACAACTGATGCAGACAGAAGCATGAATGAATGAAAAGTGTTCAAATACAATTCATAGATTTTGTGAATACACGAATTATAATGACATTCAACTATTTGTTGATTCATTAGAATACTAAATAATTGGAATAATTGAAAAACATCTCAATTTTATAATTTTATAATCAAATCCACCACCATATCTATGATGTAAACAATGACTTAAATAAGAAAAAAAAACCCAAACACTATACTAATAGGCTGACTTGGAACAAAAGAAACATATAATTGGCCTTCTGAAATATTCCTCCATCATTAATTTGGTTCTACTTTTAGCAGTCTTCCATTCGGTTAACTAAGTTCAGATCAGCCAGCATGGCTATCCTACTCAGTTGTCACCTAGTTTAGAATGCCAGATCTAGATCGGCCAACATGTAGAAGATCAGAAACATCAGATCCAGATTGACCAATGTAGGCTGAATCTTAAATAACTAGAAAGTGCCTATGATAAAGAAATCCAGATCGGCCAATATAGGTCGGATCTCAAATCAACTAGAAAGCGTCTATTGTAAAGAGATCCAAATAGGCTAAAATGTGGAAGATCAGGACTTTAGATCACGATTTAGTTCCAGATCTTGTCATTTTGCTCCTCTCTGTGAAGTCCTTAAGATCGGAAGACTCTAAAGCAGTTGAGACATCAAGGCGATATCAACAGTCATGATATACATTAGTTCAATTAAATGGAGATATGCAAGTAATAATTAAATAAATAACAAATAAGATGACTAATTGAATTTTTAACTCATTTTCAAGCCTTTAACAAAACTTGATTAATTATTATATTTTATTTAGACAAATAAAAAGATAATTATTTGCCAATGAGGCCTATCCCATTTAGTTAGGAGAATAGGCCAAGGTATTAAGGTTTAGAGGTCTCAGGTTTAATTTTCCTGTATAGGGTATTTTTATATTTTATTATAGTATATATTTCCACTATATGTAGGTTTGTGTTATTGATTTTTTTTTGCACTTTCAATAAGATAAATATCTATGCTTGTTTGTTTTACTATGATGCAGATTTATAATTGTACTTCAAAAAGATAATTATTTGTTCAAATGCTTGAAAAAGTTCTAACAATATTATTATGTACAACATGTTACATACAAGTAGTTAAAAAATTATTAATGATTGATTGTTACAAACTACAAATAAACATTTAAAATATTTTTGGTGTAACTGTCTTTAGTGAAGTTGGGAATAGTATAGGTAGAGGCAGTGATTTTGAACCTGAATCAAACACTTCAATAAAGTAAAATTTGGAGAATGAGTTTTACTAGCTATACAATACGCTAATTGCTAAACAAAAATTAGGAAAATGCTATTTGCAAGGAAGCCTTTAGCAAATCCTCTATAAAACAAGATGATTTTCCTATTTTATCTGTGTATGGTGTGATTAAGGCAAAAATAATTTAGATATAAGATGGTAAATTTATCATACTTTGTAAAATATTTTGTGAAAACTTTAATGAAATAACAGGATTTCGTTAAGATTGATGCAGTCTAGTTGTATCCGAGAATATTTCCACACATATACCAGAGTTCAGTTCAGGAAATGATCTTAGCACCAGACCAATAACACCATTATGGTACCAGATAGATGGTGTGACATAATATCAGCCACTAACCATATTATTTCACATCACTGTTGTAACATCCCGCAAAATTCTAAAAATAAATTAATTATTTTGACAAAAATTGAATAATTACTTGAATTACATTGTAAAAGTACTTAAATTGAATTGAAAAATGACAAGATGGTCACTTATATGACATCCAAAGAAAGAATATGATTCTTGACTAACATAAAGCAAAGTACGGTGACTTAATTACAAGACAACACAAAGCATAAGAATCTCCTGAATAATAAATGAATGAATCCTATTAGGCCACATCACCTCTTCCAACGTATGGCGCCAAGCTGTGCCACATGTCCTGCTTTGATTGGTGAAATTCAAGTGAGAATTAAAAATAACTAAATCCCGACAATTATAAATAGAAAGAAAGATAAGAAATTTCTTCACTCAACCCAACCTATCCTCTCCGTCTTCATCATCCAATAAAAGTGTACAACATAATAATATCATCTAATAATGTCTCCTTTTTATGTCCCCATAGAATTGTTCGCCCGTAATAGTTGTTGTATAGCTATAATAACATGACATTAAGTATACCAATATTTGACTTGTATTCGTAAAGTCTACCCCTTAATTTTGAATCAAGATTAATTTCTCAAATACTTTCACTACTGTTAGAAGCCGATAATACGAGAAGACAAGGTAATAAATTTTGGAGCTGTGACAACGGTCTCATACTATTACGGCGCGAGACGTCTAGTCCAACATCATCATTTCTAAGTTCCAATTTTCATCCATACAATCCATATGTAATATTAAAAAAATGATAATCTTAATTAAAAAATAATCTATATATTAATTAAGAGAACTAAATCTCGGTATCTTTCGTACTGTGATTTTCTCACTTTTTTTATTTAGTAAATTTTATGGTAATTGTTTTCTTTTCTTAACAAAAACTATCGTAAAAGAAAGAGAATATTTGAACATACAACAAATGAGTTTAGTACTCAAACCTTAACTGCTTTGCCCATTTGCTTTTTGTTAAACTTTTTAACTAATAATGCCCATTTTCTTTGTGTTAAGTTTTTTACATTAATAAACTAAAATATCAAATCTAAAAAGGTCAATTCTAAAATAAACTCTAATCTCTCTTAATTCGTTCATTCACCATATTTGCTGTATGTGTTGGTGAGTTTAATGTTATCTAAATTTTTAATGCATTTTTTTATTTTTTAGTTTTATTAAGATTTTTGAAAATATAGTAGATAATGGGTTTTCTTTACTTACTGGACTCGAACCATCTTATCTCGTACCCGATTCAAACGGGTATGGGGCATTGGGTACGAGGCAGGTATAGAGTGTGGTTAGTAGAAATAGGGCGGGATACCGGAGAGATGTATCCGACCAGAACCTGTCCTATGTCATTCTCACTTTTAGGCTTCCTTCCATTTTCAAAGTAATTAAAATATGATGTATACCTTTCTCAATTTCCCCCACTTTCTAGATTAATTAGATTTGAATGAGAGAAACGTCTATTCTTTCCACAAACACCTTCAGATCTAATATCGCTTCAATTGAACTGTATATATCTGAAAATTTAAATTTAATATAAAATATGATGGCTTGAATTAGTAATGACTTAATAAGTTAAATATAAATTATAACACATTTTTCTATCTGAATTCTCCTCACATTTCACCTTTCCAAAAATTATAGGTAAAAATATTTACAACAAATATTTTTAATACTTATATAATATGTTGTTCGATTCATGTTATGGCTTTCATGATCTATTATTCGAGTTGAAATATCTTATATTTTTAGCTAACTTTAATTATATAGATGACAAATTTAAATTTAATAATATTATACATTTGTTATTGAACTTACATTTTTAAATGTATTGAATGATGGTAACATATTTTTCTCATTATTGTATATGTACTAGAGATTAGATGAAAAAATATAGATTGTCTTTTGAACGATTTTAAACTTTGTAATTGCTATCAATTGATCTTACTGATTCAATTAAGATATAATTGTAGTTTTATAGTGCAAATATTGTAAATTTATTATGCAATTATTTAATGATATATTTAATAAGTTTTTCTACTTGTACAAAAGGTGATTTAACTAGTAAATAAATAAATAAATATAGGGTAATTATATTACCACTGAGAATATTAATTCTTACACCACAAATTAAAACTTTCATTTTATTTACTTAAATGTCCTCATTTACCATTATATTAATAACCCCATCTAAATACGTTTCCAACGTTAAACACTTAAATGCCACAATTATTTCCCTTTCTTTAATTATTTCTAATTTTTAAGCCTTTTTCTTTATAAATTTCCGGCACCAACAATTCTCGTGCTTCTTTTTCATTCTTCATTTTTGTCAATTCTCGTATCATAATGGTAAAAAATTTCAAAAAAATTAAAAGAAAAAAATCATGTACTGATTGATCTTTTTAAAAAAAAATCAAAATAAATAATTAAAGTTTCGTTTCAAAAGTTAAAATTGAGAATCCTGTGTCAATATCGGTTAATCTTAATAGAAGTATTAGCATAAAATAAAACTACATGACATTAGATACTATATATTTAATTGAAAATAAAAAAGCATGCAACATGATATAAAAATAAAATAAAATAAAAAGGGTAAAAGATTGATAATCCAGAATCCTCCATTTTTCTTTTTCAACAAAAACACAAATGTACTTAAAAAAAACAAAAACAAAAACACAAATGATATTATTTTTAATTTTACTTTTAAAAAAATTATTTTTAATTGTGGACGTGAGAACATCCAGAATGGAAAATGAAAAGAGGTTATAATATTCCTTATATAATAGTTTGCCTACAATGGTAATTTTAATGTGGCTACATAAAAATTTCATCTTTTATGTGTGGTGAATTTATATTATAGTGTGACAATTAATTTTTGTAGTGATAATATAATTAATTATAAATATATGGCGGGTGGAGGGTACCAGCATAAAATTTTTGGGTGAGTTGACAACGGAGCCCTTAAGATTTCTATTCTGAATTTCTCCCAGGTGTAGCGTTGAATGATATCAGTCGAGAAATTGTTTCCTGTGCTTTCTTTTGTTGGAAAAAAAGACCAAAAATTCCGTTTAAGGGCAATTTTAGGGTTTAATCTCTCAATCATCGAATCTCAGGTTTGATCCATCTTTTTACCCCTTTTCTCTCTGTTTATAAATTTCTGTTTTCAAATCAATTCAATTTCTTCTCTTAATCTGACTTGCAGCCGAAGAAAGTAATCGAAACCCTAGCTTTCTCATTGTTCTGGATTAAATTTTATCTCCGCTTTTCTCAATCAATTCCAGGTAAAAGATTGTTCTGTTTGTCACTGTTTCTTACTCTCCTGCACCTGCTAGGAAAATGAACTTCTCTACTTTCATATCAGTTTTTTATATTTCGATTGTCTTAGCGTTTATCTCCCAGATTTCCGCCAAAATGACTCAAGATGTGGAGATGAAAGAGCAACAATCTGCTCTGTCTAATTCGGTATCTTCCGCTGCTCCCTCTACTTTCCAGAGTAAGTATGCACAGCCTTTTCTTTTGGGGTTTATGTTAAATTTGAATCTAGTGTTTTATTTTTTAATTCTATGTTGATTTATTGGAGTTTATTAGATCGGAAGAGCACACGTCTGATTGATTGAGGTGGGAGCATATGCCCGGGAGGTGCGGAGGATCGTGCGCGCAATTCGGTGGACAATTCAGCTGAGGAGAAACCTAACTGCATCTGTGCTTTCTGGATTCCTCAATTATGTTCTGGTGCCTGGATCTGAGTTGCACTCTCGCCTGTATTCCTACCTACCCAAGGTGGGTAGTTTCTCTTTTCTGAGAGGATCATCTCTCATGTTTCAACTGAAAACATAGACTATGCATTGATTGTTTAGTTTCCTTGCTTTTGTGGAAAATGTATCCGTGTGACCAGAAAATGAAAAATATTTTCTATTAAAAAAAAAAGGCCAATCAGACACCACAAAAACAAGAACTTCAGTGAAAATGGCCATTTTCCATAGAAAATATAGAAAATGCTGGTAATCAAACACACCTTTAGTGATTTCTTGTATTAGAATTTTCCATATGATCTCCTTTATTGCTATTTTGGCTAAATTGTGTACAGATATATGAAGGAAATTATGGTCATAAGATCATTTGCATATTCTACCGTTTCCATAAGGTGCGCATTTGGCTAGCTTTAAGATACAGCACATGTGCTATCTTGTGTAGTTTATTCTCCTGTAACTCATAACATACACTCTTTTTTGTTGAGACTTTAATAGTACTTATTATAACCCAAGCACTGGCTGCTTCTGTGATGTGTCCACTTTCCAATAATTATAATGTAGATGTTATGATTGATATGCTACTGGAAAAATACTAGGGTTAGTCTGTTAAGGAAAATTCATGTAAGTGGCATTTGGTAGCAGAACTCTTCTTTGATCTTTATCTCAACGGAGTGACTTCGACAGAAGTTGATGTGAGAAAATGATAAGAAGATATCGGTGCCCTGTTTTACCGGATTTACTTTCCTTGTAGGAGGATGACCAAGAGGTGGAACTTGATACTGTAACATCTATAACTCAAGCTCCTGCAAAGCAGATCGTTACCTGAACTTGAAATCTATTGCTGCTTGCTTGTGCTAATATTTCTGATTGATCAGAAGAGATACAGTGAGGTATGCCTATATAATTGGTTTTCTAGCATGGACTTTCTAATGATGTTTGCAATATGATCGGAACTATAATTATATACTTCATTTTTCAGGCTAAGGCTTGTTCTTCGGCAAGCGTTGCACGTCTGAAGAATCTGAATAAACGAACCGTTGATGTTCTAGCATCCAGGCTCTACTTTTACTACTCTCTGAGCTATGAACTTACTGGGGATCTTGCTGAAATTCGAGGGTATATTTATATTCTTGGATTCTTGTTGGCTTTTCCTATGGCAACGTTGCCTGAGAATGATGCGTGTCACAATGATCTCTGAACAAACAATTTCAATGCTTTTCCCATTTGTGGCAGTACATGCCAGTTAGTTTGCTGTGTCTATTTTAAATAAAAATAGATTGACTTGAAATTACTACTGGAGGATTCTTTAGAACTCTTGAATCCTTCGAAATATGTGGATTAAAATAGTCTGACTACTACTGTGTTCGAATAGAAATAGAAGATAACATGGGCTATATTGGTGCTCTCGTTTATGGTCTTTACATCTCATAGAGACTCCTTTATGGACAGTAATCTGCTGGCACTACACCGGACAGCAACACTGCGACATGACGAGTTGGGACAGGTTTGTTGCTGATAACTTGTTTACATTCATGATTGATACTGTCTACAATCGTGATAGGGTTATACTGCAGGAAACAATTCTCAATTTGTTACTGAGAAATTACTTGCATTACAACTTATATGATCAAGCCGAAAAACTGAGATCTAAGGCCCCACGGTTTGAAGCTCACTCTAATCAGCAGGTAATTCTCAATACAATACTTAATTTTATGCATCTTAATCCGTTCTGTGTTGTTCATTTCTTTTCTTCTTGTTCCGGAGAGGCGGCTGCGGTGGTTGGGGTTGTTTCTGTAGAATTGTCGCTGGGCCAAGAGAAGAGACAAAATGTGACAGTATTTAATATTATGTTTACATATATAAAGGGAAAATTTTTACCAAACAGAGGAATCTAGACTGCTTCATATCTTAACTGGTCATCCGTTAGTAGTGGCTGGATGTAACTTCAAATTGAAGTGAACTTTTAGCATACGTCTAGAGCTGATGCCAATTTCGTAAAATGTCACCCATACATACCCGGCATATAGTCAACCATAATTGACATGAAACATCTGCAAGAAATATGCAATTATATTCTACACTGGCATCCATTATAATTAGCTTTGGTTAAAATTGGAAATAAAATTCAAATGTTGCACACGTTGGAGCACTTGATATTGCCAAATTTTATTGATGATGTAAGCATCTGAACTTTTTCAACGGCTTATATTATTAGTTGTATGCGGCTTGATTTGTTGCTTCTAGTGCTGGGCAAAATATCCAACAACCCGCCAAACCTGCAGGCCCGACCCGGTCTGGGTCGAATTTTGAAAGAGAAGCGGGTGGATTGTGGGTTAGAAAAGTAGAAACTGAAGTGAGTCGGGTTGGCTGGCGGGTTATGTAGTCCAACTCAATTGAACCCGGTGAAACCAACCCGCTTGAACCCGTTTAAGCTGATGTTGGTTAACTCGATGGCCTCTTCTCTTCTCTCTCTCTCTCTCTCTCTATAGAATTTGGAAACACGTTTTTTTCATTTCTGGCTTCTATCAAAATAGCACTTACAGATAAAATTCAAATTTCAATTTCAATTTTCAAGACAAATGAGTGAAGATAAATAGGCAAATCCATGGAGAACTCAAGCTCTAATCACCGCGCACCATTGAAGATTCCCAGAGTCCCAAGTTTGTTTGTCTGCTGCTCGCCGGCTCGCTGACCACTGTTGGGTACCGCTCCATACTTGAAGACTCGTAAGCCCATTTCTTAGATCCTCTTTCTTTCAAATAACATGGCTATGGATATAGACATCGTGTATATAAGTCATGTTTTGAGGGATCCATGCCTTGTGCTTTAGAAAAGTCAAGGAAAAGAGGGAGACATCAATGGTGTGGCCGTGTGGATTAGAGATGGGGAGGGCAGAGAGAGAAATGAACTTTGTTTTAGGTTTTCATTTTGTCAAAATTTCTAAATTTATTATGTTCTGCAAATAGGCAGCATACACCAAGTCTAACTAGGGTTCCTTCTGTTTTGGCCCAAATTGGGCTGGAAATGTATTTTTTTTTTTTAAATTCCCAACGTACCAACCCCACCCAAACAGACCCTGGGTCGGTTTGGGTCGGGTTCCAATACCTAGCCGCGGATTTGCCAACCCGATTTGTAGTATAGTCAGGTTCGGGGTAGGGCCAAACCCGACCCGCCGGACCCGATGCCCACCCCTAGTTGCTTCCGTGTATGCAAGATTTGAATTCTCAAGTCCAATAATTGAAGCCGATGGATGGATGCTACACAAACCAATATCTGTGAAATCCAAAAAACGAGGAAAAAAAGAAAGGAATATCCAAGGATATTGTTTAATGTTGATGGCCGCTACACTGCTTTTTAAATGAATAATTGTACTCTGATGAAGTTTAGATCTCTAATCGTCTGAGTAAGTGGAATATACTATCTTTTTACTGCTCACCTTTTACCGCTATCACAAAAAATTTCTGTTGATTTTCTTGTTCATGCATTTGTTATTATTCTTTTTATCATTTCGGTTCTGATGTAACTTGTTTTCCTGTTGAGCTAGAGTTAGAACTTGCATACCAAGACATGTTTATGTTTTACTGCTGTCAGGTTTTTCTCACCATGGCTTGTGTCTTTCCAGTTCTGCCGATATCTCTTTTACCTTGGAAAGATTAGGACAATTCAGTTGGAATATACTGATGCTAAAGAGTCCCTACTCCAAGCCGCCAGGAAAGCACCTGATGCTGCTCTTGGATTCAGAGTGCAATGCACCAAGTGGGCTGTAATTGTCAGGTTACTACTTGGAGAGATTCCTGAAAGAACTATTTTTATGCAGAAAGGAATGGAGAATGCTTTGAGGCCATACTTTGAGCTTACAAATGTAAGGACAAGAGAATTAAACCTTTAGAAGTTTCTTTACCATTTCTGCAATCCTAGATTAATTATGTCAATTGTGCTCTTCCGATCTCTTATCTGATGCAAACCTTGGGCTTTCAACTTTTGCGTTTATTCGAAATTGCCTCTATGGTGAATGCTTCTACCATATTATTCTGGAAAACACATCATGTATAGAGGCTTTGCTGCTGGATAATATTTTCTAACACAGTATTTTGTTATATTAAAAGCTTGCAAATTTTGTTTTTCTTATGTGTGGGTTTTTTAGGCTGTTCGAATTGGAGACCTGGAGTTGTTCAAAGCAGTTGCCGATAAGTTCTCCGGTACCTTCAGCTCAGACCGGACTGACAATTTAATTGTTAGGTTGCGTCATAATGTCATAAGGACGGGGCTCCGTAACATCAGTATATCATACTCCCGGATCTCACTAGCTGATGTGGCAAAGAAACTGAGATTGGATTCTCCAAACCCTGTAGCTGATGCTGAGAGTATTGTAGCCAAAGCAATTCGAGATGGTGCAATTGATGCGACACTAGACCATGCTAATGGATGGATGGTGTCAAAGGAGACTGGAGATATCTACTCAACGAATGAGCCGCAAATTGCTTTCAACTCAAGGATTGCTTTCTGCTTAAATATGCATAACGAGGCAGTGCGTGCCCTTCGATTTCCACCTAATTCCCACAAAGAAAAGGAAAGTGCGGAGAAGAGAAGAGAGAGACAACAGCAAGAACAAGAGCTTGCCAAGCATATAGCTGAGGATGACGATGATGAATTTTGATGATCAGCCACATTTGATTGTGCTAGTGGCCTTGCTACTTTACCATCAAAATTTCTTGCAGACAATATTTAAATTTCCGAGACTGAATGGCTAGATTGTGTCTTTATTTTCCATTTTTATACGACCTTTGTTCCAAGACTAAATTGTTTCATCCTTCTGTATTAATTGTGGAATCGTACCAACATGCCCTCTTCTTTGCTTATATACCTTGAGAACGTCTCATTTCCTAGCCCAGAAAGTTTCCTTTGAATTGTGCTTTCATGTGTTTGTCATTCGAGTGATCTGGCATCTTTTGAAGCTTGATGAGGCTGCTCGGGTTTGTTAAGATTCACAGCAGCAGCATTCTGACGCCCTTGGAGGATGATGTGGATGTCATCTGAAATTTCCATTTTACGTGCCATGCATATATGCTCTCACAGGGGATGAAAGCTGTCGTTAGGTTACAAATCAATTTGACATTTACTTAATCACTGTTTACGTATTGTCATTTTAAAATTGCATGTAATTGATTTCAATGGAATGCCTTGCTTATGGATTGTTATTTAGAATTTCATGTGATTTTCAGCTGGGATCCTTCATTTTAAAGACCTTTAACTTGGAGAGTCATCAAAACTAACATTAAATACTTTGTTATAATAATAATTTTACAAATACCAATTTAACTGCTACTTTACTACAAATGCACATTTCAAAATTTAGTTGTTTGATTCTCATTTTGAATAATTTAGTGGAATTGAATGCTTGAGTGGATATGTAGGATACATAACGAGTCGGCCGGGTCAAGTGGCCTGCGGCTCAGCCTGCAAAAGCCCAAGCCGACTCGGCTCCGGGCCCTGGGTCAAGCCCCAAAATTTCGGGAAGGCTTGGGCCGGGCTGGCCCTCGGGCCAAAACGGACCAGCTAGTTTAAACGGGCAGTCAAGGCCCATTTACAAGGCCCGTGTGAAATTTTAAAAAAACCAAAAAAATTACTCAAAAAAAAGTTTGCTTGTACAAGGAAGAGTTAGTCAAGCATTGATAAGAAATTGATAGAATATGACATACTGACAAGAAACAAGACTATTTCAAAGCTTGTGTATGAGAAACATAAAATATTGAAATGATTGCATAAAGGAAAAAGAAATTGAATTCGTTGAAATTTGCCAAAATAATGAATGATGGGACTTGGACATGGGAAATAAAATATTGAAATGATTTGCTAAGATAATGAATGACGGGACATGTGCATGGGAAATATAAAATAAAGGAAAATGAAGGAAGTTTAATACTTGAATTCGTTGAAATTTGCCAAGATAATGAATGTCATGTGTATGGCCCTGTAAGGTAAGATTGATATGAGTGATAATTTGACCAAAGAAAAAGGAAATATGTCTTGTACAGTTATACTTGTGCATGGGAAATATAAAAATTGCTATTCATATCAAATTAAATAGTGTTAGTCATTAGGGTAGGGTAGTTGGAAAAAGGAAATTGTAGATGAGTTGCGGGATTTCCGGGAAATGTCTACACGGGATATGTCACTCAAATTCTAAAAAATTTCCCGAAATTTTGAACTAAAAATCAATTAACATGCAGTCCCCTAGTTACTAGGATACAGGTAATTAGCAAACACCGTCGAACAAAAGACAAATGAAATCACCCCCCACCCTGCAAGAATCAACCTCTATCGATTTGTCGATGCGCTTTTATTGTTTTTTGTTTTGTTAATTGAGAAGCGTGAGGCTCCTATCTCTGTATTCTAAAGCTAATATCTGCTAAATGTTTGTTTGTCGTATTCTTGTCAGTGCTTAACTCTGATTATTTGCTGATAGATGTGCGCTGAAGAACAGTTGGCATGGATGAAGAAGATTTATAATCTGATAGTTGATTGGCCAATTCAGATGGATTTCTTCTCAGATGAACAGATTGAGAAATGGTGGACTCTAAAGCTACATTGTTGACACAAGAGGAGAGGAGCTTTCGTGAATCCTGCATTTTGTGAAGTTGTTGGTTTGAGCCCATGACAGCAGAGCAACCAAAAGAGGAAAGGATAGAAGAGCATTCAAATGAAGTTTTCTTTCTGATGTTTGACATTGTGAATGGAAAATTCTGTTTTAAATTTTTGTATTGACTGTATTTCTTTCATTTTGTTATGCATATATGTATCTCAACAGAAACCATTTTCGCGTCTCTATTCCCTTTCAGTAGTCATCAGTTGAGAGTTGAATCCTTGCTCTCATACCAATTTGGATGAGAAAATGTCTTGACCCTATATATAATTTGTAAACCTAATTTGTATAGGCAAGTAAATCTAATTCAGGTGAACCAGAAACCAAATTGTTTGACTATCAAGAATGGAAGAATTGCCATAGATAAAACAAGTGAATGGAATTTGATTAAAATCTATAATTGGGATAAAATTTGAGTTGAACATTGTTCATTTTTAAGTTCAGGAAGGACTTGAAAACACAGGTGAGAGCATGAATGTTTGACGTCTATTCTACCGTTATAAGACGTCAATTTTCCCAACAGATTAAACCATTCACCCTACTTGGACGCTTCATTCTCTTGCCCTTTTCAAGCATTGTTTAGTCACTTTATTTGCCTATCTATTCTACACTTTCTGTCTTTCCGATTCGTAACTATTTTTTGAACCTATCTTGATCATAATCGAATCCCCATTTGTATACAATAATCACAATGGTTTTGAAGATGAGTCAAGTTGCAATCCAAGATCACCATTGAGTGATATCGCAGAAGACATTATTCTTTTCAATTTTTTTCTACTTAATTATAAAAAATGATATTATATATATATATTAACCTAAACCCAGGGAAGGGGGAAAAATGGAAACATATGCGTAAATAAATTATGAGATTCACAGGATGTAATTGATAGAGTTTTTGTTTTTCAGCTTATGTTTTATTCATATGGAAAAAATAGATTTTACACATTTTTAAATGCATGCACGTGAATTTCTCTATCCTTAATCAAGTCTCGCTAATGTCATCCATATAAATTTTCTTTCTACGTGAAATGAGGCGAGTAATTTTTTTTTTTATGCATTTGTTATTCCTCGAGTTTGAATCTATCAACTATTTTTAATTTTTCTTTAAACTGTTTCATTGATCTTAGTCGCATTGCAAAGTTTTTCAGAGCATATATGGAATCTTATAAATCTACAATTTTCTTGAACGGAAAATATTTCTTCATTCTTAAACCATATATCTTTAAATACTATACCGGTTTGAATCATATCAATAGCAAGTATACTGCGTTCATGTAATTATTATATTAGATGGTTTTTACAATTATTTTTTTAAAAGCCATTGAAGAAATACTATATACCAAAATTTTCGACAACCGTAATCTCAATAAGCAAAGTCATGGTGCCCATATGATAAATCAGCATCAACCACTAAAAATTCAAAATATTTATATTTTTGTTTTAAAACATATTAACTTTTATTTAATATTGGATAGGATTGTGCATATTCATTTTTCTTTTCTTTTTTTTTTTTGGGGGGGGGGGAGGCGGGGGAGCGGGGTGGGTATAGATTTGAAAATCCAAGCTTGGGATAGAAATTGTGCATATTAGATAACTTACGTATTCCACATACAGTTTTTGTCATACATTTTCTAATTTTCTGTACCTTATTATCAATATTCCTGTAAACTTATTTTATTAATTAACCACTAGGCATGTTTTCAAAGCATTCTTCACATCTTATTACATATACATTCAACTTCATCAATGGGTGTTTCTCGAAATAGGTTTTCCTGAACGTGGGAAAAAAAATAAAAATGATTATATCATGACTTAGGTAAATTGCAAGACATACTAAATCTCGGTAAGAGAATATATATATATATATATATATAATATCGTCAGCTATTATGTTTAAAATCAATGATAATTCTAACATAGAAAAACCGCGACTAATGTCATCTATATATTTATAATACTAACTTAGTGGTGCATTAATTTTTTGCCCCTAAAACTGACATCTTAAGGGAATTAGGAATTTGACGTCAAGCTGATGTCTCATTTATTTTGCTGTTTTTATTTTTGTTCACCATAATAATAATATATATTTATAATATTAAGTGGTGTATTAATTTTTCTCACCTAAAACTGGTATTCTAAGGGAATTAGGAATTCGATGTCATGATAATGTCAAACTGTTATCTCATGTATTTTTCTATTTTTATTTTCGTTCATTATAATAATAATCTATATATTTATAATACTAACTAACTGGTGTATTAATTTTTTCTGCCTAAAACTGGCATCTTATGGGAATTAGGAATTTGATGTCATGATGATGTCAAATTGATGTCTCGTTTATTTTGTATTTTTATTTTTGTACATCCTAATAATAATCAGATAACACTAATTAAGTGGTGAGATAATTTTTTTAAATTCTGCATCATAATTTTTAATAATCTATTTATCTGCTCACGTTAATCATTTTTTTTTCAAATTTTCAGAATTTTGTTTATTACATCTTTTAATTTTGCATAGTAATTTTTAATCATCTCTCAATTGTTGAGGCGAAACTTTTGATATTTAGAGATGCTCTAGATTTCGATTAACCAAAGGTATCAATCAAATTCTTAATTATATCTTTCCCTGCGTTTAACTGGAAAAGTGTAACAATTAAATTTATAATTATCTCTTTCCTTTTATATTTGAATAATCAAAGCAAATTTCAAGCCTCCTAATCAGATAAGTACACAAGCAGCTCTATATATATTGCACACATATATTTGTCAGTAATCAATCAATTAGCATAGAATATCAATTTTGGAAATAGTTGCATATATTTTTATTTTAGTTAATTTTTAGTTCAAGTGATCTGGCTGATTAATGGATATCATTTTTATTTTTTATCATTTAATTAATTGTTTGCTTTAATTTGTTTTAGAGATATATATGTGTTTCTCTTGTAACGCACGAGTAGATTAGTTAGTTTTCTATGAAACCAGCATGGGCTCTCTTTATAGAGCTCAAGTTCCAATAAAAAATGCCAAATGTGAAATCACATATGAAGCCAATGTAATTTTACATGTGTCATGTTTTCAATGGTGTTGCCTTCATGATATGGAGCCAACTTTGGCTCCATAGAAAAACCAAACAACTAATTGTTCAACTTCTCATCTTTTAAATTATTGTGAATTTATCTTCACTCGCAACGCAAGGGGAAAAGACTTGTTCTTTAATTAAAACCATACATTTCAAACATCTCTATTTCATCATAATTTTCTATCCATATCCACCAGTTATTCAACCACTCCTAGTGGCAGAGTCATAGATTTTACTTCAGGTATGAACAATTAAGTTATCAAAAAAATTAAAAAAGTATGATAACCACGCGTTGTTCATATATATAGAAGTTCATTCGATCATGCATTATCCAACTATTTTAACTCTAAATGGTTGAGTGAGTAAAATGATAATTTCAGCACACTAATAATGCAATTTTTGGCCCCATATTCTGAGATCGGACATGGGGCCTACTTTAATAGAAATAATTTATTCTCCAATTGCTGGAGATTAACTATATATTATTATATGTATATAAGGAATTAAGTTTATAGTATTTTTTACTGTATTTTTTCCAGCTAAAATTGTCTTAAGTGATGTCTTAAGACAGAGGATTAAGATAGCTCAAGATGGGCAAAAAAGTTATAACGACAAGAGAATGAAGGATATCGAGTTTCAGGTTGGGGAAAAAGTATTCCTTAAGATAGCTTTGACGAAATGGGTACTTTGATTTGTGAAAAAAGGAAAGTTGAGGTCCAGGTTCATTGGACCATTTGAGATCTTAGAAAGGATTGGAAATATGACATATCGTCTTGCACTTCCTTTAGAGTTTTCAGCGGTGCATGACGTATTTCATATTTCTATGCTTAAGAAGTATGTCCCTGATCTGAGTCAAGTAATTAACGCTCCAACAGTGAATGTTCAGAAAAATTTGACTTATGATGAAGCTCCATCTGCTATTCTTGAAAAGAAGGTACATGTTTTGAGAAATCGAGCAGTTCCATTGGTCAGGGTCCAATAGGATAAGCATAGCCCAGAAGAGGCAACTTGGAAAAGAGAAAAGAATGTATTGAAAGAATACTCAAAACTTTTTAGAAAAAGTAAGCTAATTTTAAGGATGAAATTGATTTAAGTGGGAAGGGAATAAAAAAAAAATGTAAGTTGTTACAAAATTTACTGGGTTAATCCGCGTTACTACCACCTCTCCGTTTATTATTTATTATCGCATGGTATTGGTCGTGGAAGTAATTTATTACCTCGCGTTCGTCTACCTTCAATAAGTTAATTTTAAAAGCTAAAAGCAAAATCGAAAGTTTAGTTAACTCATTCGGGAGTTGAGAGTTTGTTAAATCTAAATTTCATATGTTAGAAATTATTTCAAATTTAAACCGAAATAACTGGTTCACTTCTATTTAACTTACTTCGGTCCAATTTCATTGCAATTTAGCCGAAACCATTTTATTAAAGCTAAGATATGTTAGCCCAATTAAAGTTCTTAGTTCGGTATCATTTTTTTGAACAAATGCAAATAAAATTTCAAAACATTTACAGTCCAATTGCATGAAAGAGATCGATCCAATTCTTTTAGCCTATTCAAGCCTAATAAGCAAATCTTAACAATTTAAGTGTAGCCAAACAGCCCCTAGTATTTGCTCTCTCCCAGCTGACCACGTTCTTCTTAAGCAGTTGTGTCCCAGAGTCATATACAGTTTCATTCTCTTATCACCCACACGGTTGCATTTCATTTCACAAAGCCTCAAATTTCCATGTTCAAACTCCTACTCTCTGCACAAAGATCAGCAATATGGAACTCAAGTTTTAGCAAACACCATCTCATTCAGCCAGCCACTGAAATCAACCAGTAAGTTTTCATCTTCTTTTCTTCCTTCGTTAAAAGTTTTGCAATTTGACATATATTTTAGAAAAACTGGACAAATGGGGTTCATACACAAACACACACGGTTTCAACACAACCCAACACCACCACATTCCTTCCTCCATCATTGGCCATCAACCGAAGTCGAAACCGGAAAAAAAGGCAGAAACGGAGCAACCACCACTCTTTAAACCCAAATGCACCATGGACAGAAATTAATAGCCAAAAACTCACAGGACCCTTCGAACTTACCAGAGCCGCTGCCCATTGCTGGAAAACTTTGTTCTTGGCCAGAATTTCCAAACCAAAGTCGCACTGCCACATCCCACAACCCGACACTCAGGGGCGGACCCCCCAAAAAACTTCCTAGTAGTCCAAAAAAATTTCCTACGTAACCCAAAAAAATTAGCTCGGTGGACGGAGCCAATGTAGGACAAGTGCGTTCCAATGACTGCATTGAGTTCTGGACAAGATTTTTTATGTTTTGGTAGTAAAATCACCACATCTGCAATGGATTCCGGAATGAGTTGCAGAGTTTTAGAGGAAAAAAAAGTGAAACCGGGCAGAGAAGACGGTAGTTATGATGACTCTGTCTAAGAAATTACTTAATTGCCCTTGTTTCAATTGAGTTAGCCATTTGCGCTTTGAAATTTGTTTAAGTTGGCCCAACTTAATTCTTCTTTTTATTTTATTTTCTTTTGAATTAACTGTAATAAATTTTTTTTTTGGGTCACAAGTTAACATAATCCTTTGAATAAGTCTTTCCAATAAAAGGACTATTATTTAGTGAGCCCAACACCAAAAAATAAATCTAAGTTTTCCTAGTCCAAAACAAATCCAACTTGTTATCTATTTTATGTAAATCTAATTCTAAACACTTGTTATCTATTTTATTATGTATCTAGGAGAATGAAGACCTATTTATTTTTTATGCTACAATATCTATTTGTTTTTGTTTACCGTTAATGGATAAATGATGTTAAGATTATTATATATGTTTGTGATTTGCGTATTTGGGAGAATATTATTATATTTCAAGTTTAGTTTAAGCTAATTTACAAAGGAGACTATGTCAAATTTTTCTAAAATCGTTACGTATTATGATATTTCTAGTACAATTTCATTTTAAACAATTTATAGTATTAAAAAAATTTTCGGGGGAGGTGCCCCAGAACCCCCGTGAAGGGGGCTCCTCCCCCTCCCAACCCTGGCTATTGTTTCTTTAAATCTAGCTCGGTTCTATGAATAATCTTGGGTCCGTCCCTGCCGACACTCCCTTGGCTGGACCCAGAAACACTCGAACCCAAGGTAATGCTGACCTCTCGAACCCCTATTACTGTAGACCAAGCCTAGCACCTAGCTAGCGAACCATTCTCCCTCACCCACGACCCTCTGCTTCCTTGAACCATCCTAACCTCTCGGAATTTTAAACCGCAAGCCTTGAGCTCGAACCCCAATAGTGAACCACTTCGACCAGCGACTTCTCTATGCCAATTCAAGCCTCCATCCCGCCTCTGTCTGTCGACCGAACCCCATCACCCTACCTTCAGCTCTCTCTGCACTCTCTCTAATTTGGGAGTCAATCAGAGGGAATTTCAGGGGTTTTTATTAAATCTCAATCTCACCATGGTCCCTCATGTTTTAAATCCTCTATTCCGACCTTTGTGTTGTATGTTTATTTAAATTTGGTCCTAATAACTTTCAAAAAGACAAATCAGTCCCTATAGTTTACCCTTTCCTGATTTCAGCCCTGTGGTTTTACTGATATTTAAGTTGATCCAAAAGCTCTATTCTAAATAGTTTAATTCCTAAATTTCCAAAATAGGTTGTTTTAAACTTCCTACTCTCAAATAAGTTTCGAGATGAATTAATGATTCTTTTAGCCATTGTATTATAACTCCAAGCCTTTAAAATACCAATTATGCAAAATTTTAGAGCTTAACTAATTTTTAAATCAACTCTCTAAATAGTAACTAATTATAAATTATTCCTATTGGCTAGACGAGGCGAGTTGATTCGTTAAAATTATCCGCCGTAAAAGCTCAAATTCAACTGTAAAATTAAAGTAGCCTCTTGTTCTCAAATTTAAATGTTTATTTTCAAGTGATGCGCACATAGTGAAATGTTTGAGTTACAATTTATGATATGTGATTTGAGTTAAATGTGATTCGGTTTATAATACCAACATGTATTACTGGGGATAGTATGTTGATTTTATTTATATATCTCGAGGTAGAATGATATATCATGGTAGTACGATCAAGCTTGATAGGCCCTGAGTAGTACGTTATATAAGATATACTCATGGCTTGACTGAGAATTGGCTAGCCCACGCGGCAACATGTGTTTTGATTTATTGGGATTATCTGAATCATATATTGAATGATTGTGTAAAGGTGAATATTGCAATTTATAAATTGTGCGCTGAGACTACTAGGTGTTTCGTTGAAACGCTTATGGTTTTTTTTTCTAAAAGCTTTTCAAAAGCAGGAGGGGCGGCGAGACCAGTGGTAGTGGCTACTAAATATTATGTTTTTATTATAATCTGAAAACATTAAATTTAGTGGTTATTTGTTCAAGGCTTTGTTATGGGATTGATATGTAAATTAATTGCTGTTGACTGCATATGTAAACTTATGTTTAACTCTTTTCGTTCAATTTACTAGTATTAAAGGTTCAGTAAATAGTGTTAAAGTTTCCTTACAGCTCACGTACTACTAAGATCTTCGATCTTGTTTTTAAAAATAAAAAAAAAAGTCCGTGTATTTTAAGCTTTCTTTCGCATTATTTATAGTAAAAGTAGTATTTAAGTAGCGTTTTGGGTTCGTAGGACTCGGGCTGTTACATTTTATATGCTTTTAAATCGAGTTCTTATTAGGTTATTTCATAATAAATATGGTTTAATTAATTTTTCATTGTTTACAAAATTCTTATTATAGTACAATCATGGAGAAAAATAAAATATTTAATTTCTTGATATCTAAGAATGACAATGGCCGGGGTAGGGATTGGGTATGCTACACCCTTTACCTTACCGATCTAGAATTTTTTCACCCATATCCACTTAAATCGGGAACGGGCTAGGGACGAGCTGGTTCGAGTCATTCATATTACCCATTTCTTGGTCGATTTATATATATTTACTTATTTTTATTTTCATTTTTTATTTAATGAATAGTATTAGAAACACTAAACTTACAATTGAAATTTTTATCATATTTTTACTTTTCAAAACATTATAATTTTTAGTATATGTTTTTATTTTTATCAAGAAACCGTTAAACATGTCAAGTATGATAAAAATTATCCTAACCTTCCCACCCCATTGTTACATCGGGGCGATTTTCTTTGTCTCATTCCTGACCTAATTACCCATTTAGTCGGGTATTCCCGTCTTAATAGGATTGGGTACCCATGGGTATCGGGTTTGACAGTTTTTTTTGTCAATCCCCACTAAAGCCACTTAATAGCATTTCATATTGAGTAACTACATAATAACTATTAATTAACAAGATAATAAAAACATTGCAGTTTAATGTGACTAATCATAAATTACTTAACATTTCTTATTAATGGTATATATAATTTGATTTTGTATCTTTCTGTTCAACGCAAGAGTGAAAATCTAGTATTTGATAAATAATCATGAAGTTTGACAATCCTTTTAAGGGACAGGAGTCGATTGAAGCGCCAAGGGCTAAGTCCCCTGCCCCGACCAAATAACAAGAAGGATATAAGAATGAACAGTCCCAATCTACCGCTAGAATAACGTCGCCAAACTCACACATGGCGCGCCTCTAAGAAACTAATACTGGTAATGATCAAAATCATAAGAATGAAGATGAAATAAAGGAAGAGATCGGATGGAAGGCACGGAAACTTAGGGAGGAAAGGTCTAATTTGGACCCGAGACCTTTAACTCAAAACGCAAGCATCCTAGCTAGTGCAACACAGTTGATACCATCAAAATGAATTTGAACTATCATTCCAAATTTAAAGGTGAAAATCCATCACTAAGGACTGTTTTTAACTAAATAAGAAAAATATTGATATTATTTGGGATGTACTTGAATTAAGCTTGAAAAAGGTACGAGGTGGGGAAAAAAAGGTCAAAAACAAAAAGTGATATTTTTATCTAAATTCTTTGAAGCATTTAAGTGGTTGGTACATAATTTGTTCATGCAAATAAGCTCATATTAAAATTCACAATGTGACCTTTAATTTGAGACCCATGTCATGTTGGATATTTTTGGGTTAAAATATCACGCCAATTTTGTCAAAAATAAGAGAACTACCTTGGAGAGAACCACAAAAACAAGGTCTCACAACATGGGTAGATACCCATGCATCAATGTGGCTCCTCCATCAGACACTCCGTGCATTAATATGTCACCATAATTTTCTACCAATAATAAGAATCAAATTTTAGCCACTCATTTCATCTCAATATAATATCAAAAATACCCTTTAAATAAACTCACACACTAATAAACCACCAGCTATTAAGATTAACCAGACTTCCGGCGAAGAATGCAAAAATTGGTGAAATGCATACATATTTTGATGATCTTTACAGGGAATATAATTTCATCTTGCACTTTGAGACATGGTAAATTCATTCTACAAACACAATTCATCTTGCGGAGCCAAGTATTCAACCAATTGACATTTAAAAAAAAAAAAAGAGCTACATTAGCTTCAAAATCCAGTCGCAACTATAGATAGGTACATGGGTCAGAGGCAAAGGAGATGAAATGATTGGCTTCAAACGGAAAATAGAATACGCTGAGCAACAATTATTCAGAATTCAGCCAGCAGAGCTCAAACCAAAAGACTTGACAATGGTGCTGACTCTTTCCGCAAACGTTTGGGAAGTTATTTTCTTGCCCGGAACATGAAAGGGGTTTGAAACTGCATCGACATAGGCAGCATGGAACCTCCTGAAAAACTATAATAGCAACAAAATGGAAGGAGAGTTAGCCAATACCAGAGTGCATCCACAAAATGGGCATAAAGCAACTTAAAAACTATAATAAAACGTACATTTCAAACTCTCTTTGAAATATTGTTCAGATCACTCTAAACTAGAGTTCGATAACACAAGAAGAAACCATCCTCCAGGATGCAAAACAAAAGTGAATATAGAAAACTCATAAAATCTGATACTCCCTCCATCCCAAATATATAGTCCACTTTGCTTTTTCCCGCGAATTAAGAATTGTCGAGTTCTAGCAGAGTCAAAGTCAAATAAGAAGGGCCTTGAGCCTGCTATTCCTTCTTCAAGCTATCACGCCCATCCAAGTCTATTGCGTCTGTAACAGCAAAAACACTGAGCGCTACTAATAAGATAAGACGAAACACTACCTACTAGCAGGTAGTGCTTTCCTCCAACAGAGGGGGGTTCAATAGCTGCTGATTCTGTAACAGGTACTTCTGTTTGAGTTATAGTATGGTCGTTGGGATATATATATATATATATATATTAATGTGTGTTCAAAAAAAAAAAAATGAAATTAATCCAATGTTATTTAAGAAATCAACAGCAATGGAAGCAGGGGAAACACTTGTTAGTGTCTGTTAGCGAACCAAAACCTCTCAGAGCATCCACAGTGGACATGTTAAATTACTTGTTAGTGTCAGCTCTTAGCGACAAGTCAAATTTATGGCTGCAATGGATGTGTTAGTATGTAAGTTAAAGGAATCTTTTTGGGTCACAAGTTAACTTTCTTGCTAACTTTAGCTAGCAGTTCAACAAGTTGATGTGCTATTTTTGTTTCAAAAAATACTTTCTAATTTCATTTAATACTTGATGACTATTTTAGCTTGTTCAATGTAATAGTCAAACTATAGCTAAATTTAACATGTATGTCAGTTGATATTTACTAACATTTATTATTTAGCTAGCTAAAATTATTAAAATGTCCATTGCAGTGTGCTTAGAAAGGGAAGGGGATCTGCCCAGAATTTAAATTAAATATCATCATTGTTACAGGAATTTAGCTTGAACCTGAATATTACCTATTATAGTGCAAAAGAGAAAAGTACAGTCATGAACAAAATCATATCAAACTTTAACAGTCAACAAACCGGAAACTTCACCAGTGCTGTTAACAATCCGTAAGAGAGAAATTTGATCAGTGGATTTAATGGCTTACATTTCTGACATCAGCATCTCGAACGTCGAGATCTGTTGTCACCAGTATGAACTTCACCTTGGTATTAGTCAGATAACCATACCTGCAAGCAAGCCTACAATAAGCTTTGGGGGCATTTGAAAGCAGAGGGATGAAGTTAACAACAAAAAAATGTTTCACTCTCAATAATGACAAACGAGATCGTCCCAAATTGTCATGTTCAACTGCCATCAGTAAAACATAAAACGGAATGAAATGGTCCCGTATGCTTACACTTTATAGTTTTCAGTTGGATAAAGCAAACCAAGAAATGTCTCATTGAGTGTTGGGCCAGACCTTTTTGGATTGTTCACTGAATAAATATCAAATCAACAATCCAGAGAAATAAGTCAACTCTGATGTAACAAAAGCTTAAAAGATGCACAAGTAAAATTAAAGAAAAAAGGCACTAGGTGACAGCATTATTTCGACGTAGGATACATATGGCAAGTTTTGCTGACCAATTATGATACAGAAAATTTATAATCATGGTTTTGAAGACAAGCACATTTCCCATTAGTTCTTCTCTTCTCTTCAGAAGGATTCTGCATTCTAATCACAGTTTGAGTCATACATAAACCATGTTAAGCCATTTAACCTAATCAGAGCATTATACATGCCAAATCACCATGGCAGGGCACATTTAAGACACATTCACTTATTTGGTGTGCAATCTTTCTTCTAATTTGGGCTTGGAAACTTCTTTATTATTATTATTCATACCAACCAATCCATCAAAGTGATTTATCAAAACTAGTTTCCTCCAAAAGCAGCTCTAGGAAAGAAGGTTCATCCTGTCAACTCCGTTAAAATTGTTACCAAAACAATGCATATGATAATACAAACTCATGCAGAAATCTGGCTTGAGACTCTAGGTATAGGGTTTTCAAGTAGTTAAAGCACAAATCAAGCCTTACAATGGTGATGAGGCCACTAAATCTACCGACAGTCGTACGGTCGTACGGCTCTGGCACAGGGTATTAATTACAGATCTTGGCACTAAATTAACACAAAACCCCCAATACACAAAAATCGAAAGATCTAATTGACACCTCTTTCATCAACGACATCAAGCGAGCAGTGCACAATATGATGGAGCTTGAGAGCATCATCTTCCTCTGTAAAACTCTGTATATACAAAGGATTGTTCTACCAACAGAATAAATTAAATCAGAAGCTATTGGAAATATCTGAATACATATCTAAAGGAAAATAATATGGATTCTAAGAGTGACTATAGAAGGAGCCACCTGGTGGCCTACGACGGCGACGCAAGCGATCATCTTCTCCGGCGCACGAAGACGGAGAAATGACTCGGGGTTAGTTAAGGTTGATTTAGGAGCCTTGAGCGTACGGGGTTTACAATGGGGATTTTTCAGTTTTGGCCCCTAATCAATGTCCCAACAGCAAGTTAGCCCCTTGACATTTGCTGGTGATTTGAATCATCATATCTACCTTATATTTAACGTACGGCGAGAGATTATGTTTAACATTATCTTGTCCCGTGACCATTATACCTCACTTGTTTATTTCGAAAATCTTAAATTGCAGCAAAGGTTCTCAACCTGCGCATTCTTTTGTTCTTTTGTTACTAATCTTTAATAATCTAGACTAACATGCCTCAAACCATTATAAAATTGATGCGGTTCATCTGAATGCATATATCTAATTATTAAAGTAGTTGGGTCTATTTGGCAACCATTTAAATGAAATTCTTTTATAAATGAAATTAAATTTAAGAATCACGTTACAAGAAAGTACATAAAAGTAGCACATTTGCATAGAAAAATGACACGTGTGTGGTGATAAAATTCCATATTAAGTTTCACATGACTATTTTGTTATTATACACTGTAACGACCTGATCTTATTTGATGACGTGGCATGACGATATAAATGATTGTTGATGAGAACTAAATGAAAAAAAAAAGAGAGAGAGAAAGAAAGAAAGGATATAAGAAAATTTTGAGATAAGCCTTAGGTCTCGACAATCTACGACATTCGTGCTTGAGACCAACCTAATTTTTAGAAAACAATACTGTTTGAGAAGTGATTTTCAAGGCTAATTTCCATATAACTTGAACGAGAATCTAAAAATGATTATCATACCAAAGTTAGGCTTTTATATGGATACTATAAGAAGAACATTATTCTTTGTAAAAATAACCATTCTATTGCTTTCAAATCATTGTGTAAAAGGTTCACATGAGATATATTTTGTTTGGATTTTGATGGATTTCAAGATGGATTCCAAATCTGTTAATCGGAAACTATGTTCAGTGAACTCAATGATTACCTAACTGTAGGTAATCATTGCCCAAAAGTTTAACCCCCTCTATTGCCCAATTCAAGCATATCACTTCAACTTCACGTCTTGAAGACATATGGGCAAGAAACCCTAAACCATCCTTTTTCTAGCATAAAGAATGAGCCAAAACTGTGGGCAAAAACCACCATTGTCCTATGATAAATACCTGAACCAATTAGAAAGCAAAACCCCCATAACGTTAGTAAGTGAAAAGGACAAGCGAAAATAGAGCAAAAGTGAAGTCTTAGAAGATAATATCTAAAGGATGTAAGGCCTTGGACTCTTTCCATTGATGATATTCTCCTTTAGAACGATAAGATCATAGGTGAAAATGACTTATCATGCTTTGAAAATTCGAAAGAAATCACCAAAATCCGCTAAGATAAACTACTGCAGAATCTGGCGTTGAGACTTTATGCAATTATGGTCTCAACACCTGAATGGACAGAATATAAGTTTACTTATGGTTTGAATGTTTGTGAATGTAGGTGAATCTTTGATCGTGTGAGCACAATAACAGTGAGTAGTATCTAAATTTTTCAAGAACTTTTTATGAAAAATATTATGTTTTCTATGATATATGCTTTTCTTGAATCAAGAAATGTTATGTATATGAAATTACCTCACTATGATTATGATGAAAGCTAGCTATGTTTTGGGATCAATTTACATATACTCCATGACACCAGGGAGTATTATGTACAGTGTTACTATGAATGATTATAATTTATGATGCAAGTTTATCCGATCGGATAATCCACTATGATAATGTCATGAATGATATGTTTTATGATGAGCTCATGAGGTAATTTTCAACATATGTCAAGGGGCCCAAAAGTTTATAGAATGTTTTATTCAAAATCTTGGTTTAAAACTTGCTACTCACTGAATACTTGTGCATTTACCGTTTACTATCTTCTTGATAGATGTTGGTGAGGAAGATCTATGAAGTTAGTTAAAGCTCTTGGGTCATCTCACCAGAGGATGGCCATTTTTTGTGCATTTACGAGACAGATTGGTGGAGAGTATATGAAGACTACCTAGACTTCAATCATTATATTATTACCTTTGTCAAGATTGAACACTTTGATGACCTCCTAGACCTCTTGTACACCGACGAGTATACCACTAATAAGTGGAGCTTCTAGATAAAATTGTTATGACTCTGTAACTAAGTTATTATGCTAATTAAGGGATGGTAGTATATTTATGGTTGGAATTTTTTATTATTATTAAGAAATATCGAACTAGGTAATGATGGGAAGTGGAAGAAAGCGATTTTCGATTGTGTTTTGTGACCCTCTTCCATGTTACTACCATATGATAAGTAAGATGACTATCTATTCAATGTGAAGTTATATGATGCTTATGACTTGTTGAGATGATAAATCGATGAAATAATCTGAAAGAGGAACATAAACCAAGAGAGATAACCTACTTAAATAAATATTTAACAATATGCCTTTTTGATTTTGAACGAAGTGTTGAGACCTGAAAGTTTCTGTGGTTAATACTCTACATCTCATGTATTCTGTTTTCAGATGGGATCTTAAGTCTAGCAAACTGAAGCGTCAAGACCAAGTTCTAATCTTAACCCCTTCAATTAATCAGATCTTAACACTTCCTAATTTTATCTCATCTTGTGTTAATACATGACATAGATGGCTTAACTCCAGTGGTAGAAAAAGGGAATGAATAAAATTGTTCTTATAGCATATGCCATTAAAGGTTAACCCCTTCAATAAAGATCAAGAGATTTGGTATGAATTAAAGGACTCGACTAATTATGGTTTGTTGCCATGATTGAGTATAATTTAGTAACCCACTTGTTAGTTCAATTTTACCCAGAATTCAGATAAGTCGTCAAGATTCACAATAATAGAAATTGTTAATTACGAACAACACTTAAGTGAAGGAACAAGACTAATAATGACTTTTTGGCTTCTTGAGACACCCTGCTAGAATGATGGTTGAGACTTAAGTTGTTTTTTTTGGGGAGGGAGGGGAATCAACCTTAAAACCGTAAGAGAAAAGTTGTGACAAACACACATGTTAGTTTTTGTACTCTAACTCACATGTTATTAGCACATTCAGGCTACTGGTGATAACCTGCAATTTCATTTCCAAAGGAAGGGGAGACTCAATGCTGAAAATGATCAAGAGACATCTAGTGTTTTAGAAAAGAATTCACGCAAGGTTCTCTCTCTTTTATTTATTTATTTATTTATTTTTTCTTGGTAAAGAAAGGGCTCATATGTGAATCCATACAATGTGAACAAAATGAGTGAAGAAAGAAGCATCACATAAGATGGTTATTATTTCCATAACAGAGGCATTCAGTGTCTCTGAATTCGAACTAGACTTAATAATGCAGGTGCAGAGGATAGTGAAAAAGAATCAAACTTTTTGGGTTGTTAGTTGTGTGGGTATGGGCTCATTTCGTTGACATGTGGCGAATATTTATGTGGATATAGAGCTCAATTATGCTGAAGTACTTATTCGGAATCCAAAATCTAAATTGAGGAGGGAGAAACTCCTCCTAGTATATTGTTGTCAAGTCCTGTGCATTTCTTTTACAAATCACGTTAAGATGAAGTTCTAGTGAGTTCTAGTATACTTCTAGCTTGTTTTTTGAAATTCAAATGAAGTCAAAGTGGCACATGGATATAATATGTACATTTTCCTTTTATGTGCTATGGTTTTTATTTTTAATCATGTGTAATGTTTCAGGGAGGTTCTTAATTGTGTCTGTAATTTGTTTTTCGTTGATTTTTCTTCATCACTCTATTTTCTAATATCCATTATATAGTCTGTGATACCTTTTCAACGCATTTTTCCCTCTGAAAAGCTGCCTTTGAAATGAATGACGACTCTAACATGGAATCCTTATAGTTTATTGTTTATTATCTTTAGATTTTATCTGTTTTTGCTTCGCATCTAATCTATGAATGGAGAATCTATTTACTCTTGGAATTATCTATACGCTATTTTGCTTATGATTTGAATTGGTTTTCTATAAATAGTTTATCTTTGAAGTGAATTACCCTGACATGGAATTTTGAAGTTTGTAGTGATTGAATGTTTGAATTACATCAATCCAACCAAAAATGTTAAATATGTTATCTGTTTTCTTCATAGTTATTCTTTTGAAATAATTTTTCTGTTGTACAATTATCGGAAATTGAGTGGTTAATTGAGAACTCTGAGGCATTGAAGTAATGGATGTAAAGCGTTGGGTGATGCGTGTTGAAGTTGCTGATAATTTTTTTTAATCACATAAGAAAACAACACTTGCTGGTAATGTTGCTTATCACTCCCCTCCTGTTGGTGGCTTTGGTACGAAGTTATTTAACCTGAATTTCTAACGAGTTGTCTCATGATTATTTAAGGCATCTTTAGAAAAGTATGTTTCATGAGTTGAAGAAATTGATGTCGATGCATCCTATTTTCATGATATCGAAACTCATATTATATCTCCCATCAACTATCTAGCCATTTTTTCCTTGTTTCAAGAGTTTGGTTTCTAGGACTGCTTTCTTTATGGACAGATTCTGTTCAGAGCAAAGTGTAGTATTGAAGTTGTTTCTGGATTGTTCAACGTGCCATTATATCCATGTGATGTTATTGTTCATCTAACATGTCCTATGATAAAGTGTTAAATCTTATCAAGCGGGCTTTGTAATATAAATTTTTTTAGGTATTAAGAATTTAATTGTTACGTACTCTCTAATTAATATGTGGGCTTGGCTAAATTAATTAATTTGATAAACTTCTATTATAGGTACTATATGTTGGACCAATTGATAGAATATTTATGAAAAAGAGATGATTGACTACATAGTTATCAGACCCAGCTTGAACATCTAACCGGCCTACGACTTGGGTCATTGGTTCACTTATTCACCCAGTGACTTTGCGGTTGAACCGGAGGGTCAATTCCAACCAACTCGTTGAATTATTTTTGACAAATATAGCATGAATAATTGTCATTGGTGTCAATTTTACTATAATTTCATAATTAAATATCATTACGCACAAGTGAAAATGAAATTCATAAATATCCTTTAGATGTAATGCACCTAGAATTGGAATTTTTGGCCTATGAATGTTGGATAGCGAGACTGTATCGAGAGAATGACAATGAAAAGTTGGTATCAGGTGAAAAATAGATATTAAAAGACGTTAATTGACCATTGAGTTCTAATTTTCCTTGATGTGCAATAACCCAGGTGGTTCTTTGGTTTTCGAATCAAATGTGGGATTGTGTGGAGGAATTTGAAAGGCCAGATCGAATGATATAGAAAGTGGTCACTAATAAAGTCACTTGGGTGTCTGATTGCTCAATGGAGTTGTGGTTGTTTGTTACTCTATTGTGATGTGACACTTCATGAGGGCTTTATAGGCATGGAGAGCTATTGTATGAAATGCTGAAGGATGAGTGTTGTTGGCATATGCATTACAAAATAATGGATGCTTTTACTTCATTGGTTGTATAGTCCTAGACTTCATGTTGTGAAAGAAGCAAATTTTCAAATTTAGCATATAGCTACTAACACAATCCAGGCTTAATTGGTGTGGAGGAATTTGGTCCTAATATATGTAGTGCTTTGTCCAATATCATTTCTATGTTTAATGGTGTTAATTGTGATTTGCTTTCATCTTCATAGAGACAGGAATGGGATTGGGCATTGTTTAATGTCCTATGCAATGTCTTCTTTTGTAAACCACAACACAAGTGAATTGATTGTGTTTTGATTTTGACTTGTATTATTTGAACAAAATGACAAACAAAACTAATACATGGCAGCGTCATATTTTTTAGCATATCACATCACTTTTGTATCAAATGTAATCACATGGGCCACATGTCTATTTTGTTATACTCTTTGTCTATTTTTTTTGTCCAAATAGAATTATTCTTTGATTTTTGCTCATGTTAGACTGATTATGATACTCTTTGAAATGTAAAAGATGCAGGGTAAATACAAAGTATTTGTTGTAGATTTTAATAGTCCACATTATTCATATATTTATATATACTAGTCTAACACCCGTGCGTTGCACAAGAATTACAATTATATTTTAGAAATATGGTACAATAGTAAAACTCAACGACCAAAACAACATAAAACATGCATAATAAAGATCGGAAGAGTTAGTTATTGCATTTTCTAAACTTAAGAAAAATATATTTATTTCTCAACTGTTGCATATACATACTCATTAAGCGAAGAAATTCTTATAGTCTAATGAAAATAGTCTACATTTCAATTGTCCTAGAATTTTTAATATAGAAACAATGTAATATCATAATGGTTTCAGAGAAGTATTTTTAACTAAAACAAAAAAGATTGTCAAGTTCTCTTAAACCTACAATCTATGTAGTCACTATGTTAAAGTAAATAAAAATTTTTGAAGTGAATCATTTTGTAGGCTCGATAAAACATGCTGAACAAAGTTGTAAAAATCAGAGGGCAAAAAAAATAAAATAACTCAAGCAAAAGTGAGAGACTCCACAACACACTATATGAAATTTTATATAAGAAAAGCATTTAGCAAATAGAACATGATGGCTGATAGAGCTTAAAGGCAAACTATCATAAAAACGAATCAATACAAAATGTTTGAATAATAGATGTTCTCAATAATACTACATTTTCTCTAGTGAAAATCTTTTTCAATCTTTACCATCTTTTGGCCTTACAGTTCACAATCATGTAGAGAATCCCAATCTATCTTCCTAGCAAACAAGTCCTCAAGAGTCGAATTTCCTGTAGCTTTCACAATAGCGCCCAACTTGTTGTGCATCCGACTTCTTAAAACATCTACTACAACTGAGATAGAACCAATTAATCTCCCTGTGATTGAATCGATACAATCCCGCAACAATCCAGCAACTCCCAGTTTGTGAACAAAACACATCATATAATTTTTTGTGATCAATATAATTTAAAGAAGGCATTACGTGACAATTTGAACATACATATATCTACCAAAACCAACAGATTTATGGAAAGAAACCGACAATTATTTCGGTTCAGAAACCACATAAATAGAAGGATCTTGGATACTAAACGAATTCATGAACAACTGATACTTATAAAGACTAAAAAGGAAACAAGATTAAGTTCGTATAATAATGATCCAGTATACATTTAAGATCATTTAAGAAAATTCTATATTACGGAATTAGCAGTAAATAAGTTAATGAGGTACAATCTACATTTAGTCAAGAACATTCTTAAAGCCTTTACTGCAATGTAATAACAAATTCCATTAGATCTTGGAATCTTTTATTTAATATGTAATACTAGAAATTTTAGTTGAAATATTATCAAGCCAACCTCTTTTATGTCATGAGAAATGGATCAGTGCGTCACTTTTGTAAATTAAAAGAACCTAACAATTGGAATTGGAATTGTCACTTGGTAAGTTAAGCCAACCACAATGATCTAGGAACCACATGATATTCATTATTTATAGACTCAAACTAATATAAAACAAATGATTCTTATGTTGAAAATAATACGTGATGAACTAAAATATGGAAGAAAGAAAATAATCTATTCTATTAGAGTTATTAGATATTGGAACTCTTGAATAGACTCAATTTATAGAAATAAGTGAACTCCCAATTAACAGAAATAAGTTTTTTGAGCTATTCTCTTCCACTGCTTTTTGATGTTTATTTCTCTCACAAAAACAAAATTACAGCTAATCAACAAGTTTGTTTATATTAATTTAGTATTAATTTAGAATATAAAATGTAAACCCAGTGTGAAGTACAAATGCAAGAATCAATGAAGAATGGTGATTGAACAATACATGTTAGCGGTGGCCCCCACTCCGTCCAACCTTCAACAGTAGCCGTCTTCACATTATGGTTTAAAGGACCTTTCTTTTTTTCCCTTTCAAATGAATGAAAACTCTAGCAAAGAAAAGGGCAAACCATAGTTTGAAACTACATGAGTGATACTACAAGGTGCAATTGTACAGATCCTCTTCAGCCAATTCTCCATCAAAATGGGGACGAAAAAATTAAAAAAATAAATAAATTTTGATTGAAGGATTACGCACTCTCCTATTCAATCATGAAGGGGAAGAATTCAATCTCCTCCATAAAACATGGAATAAACTGTGCTAATTCGGAAAGAAATTAAAAAAAAAAGTAATGGGGGAACTAAATTAGGAAAAAAATGAAATAAAAGAATATTTAAATAAATAAATAGAAACAAAATAGGAACAAATTAGGAGACAAATAAAATAAAAGAATATTAACAAAATATATTTATGTATACCGCAATAATAGCTGTACATATAAGCACACCATGAAAAAGGCAGAGAAAATTGCAGTAGCTATAGGTACAGCTACTTTTGATTTAAGAATATATAGATTCAAATGAGGAAGGAAATATATATTTTTATAATTATACTTGCGCTAAAGTGTAAAATAAAATGATATCGAAAGTGCTAAAAATGCAAAAAGACATAATCAGTAGAAAATGTCAAATTATTTGACAAAGGTATCTATTATGTATTATTATAACCTAAATCAAGAGTAGCGGTACCTATAGTACCGCAATTTTCTCACCCTTTTTTCACGGTGTCTATAACTACCGTACTCTTGTGGTAAATTGTAGCTTATCCCTTTCTGCTTTATATGTTATTTATTTTCCGATCTATTTTAAACTCTTGCAAATTAGGTATTAAGTTTTCCTTATATGTTATATATTTTTTTAGACGCCTATTTTCATCATTTCCTATTTTAGACGCCTATAAATTGGGGATTTTCTTTTGTGAACCTTCAAATCTTCTATCCTTATCCACTCCAGATCCTCCCTATTCTTTCAAATTACATCTTGCAAACGTGTTAGTAATAATTTTTGCCAACATTGCATCACAAATTTCTTGAATCTCATTGTACTACAATTTTAGTTTCTCAGTTACTTATATTTGTTTATTTTTTAATTATGTTTGATTTTTAGATATATTTCATTACAATACCAATAAATAAATAAATCATTAGTGCTCATCTGATTTTTGTTTTGACAACAATGAATATATTTTTTATTTTCTCTTTTTGGTATTTTTGAAATTATCTTTTAATTTAAAGATAAATATTTATTTTTAAATGTAACTCAATATTAATCATCCAAAAGATAACTCATCCAGTTTAGTTAGATGAACTTTTTTTAATTTCATATGTTTTAATTTTTTTCTCTTGAGTTTTCCAATATATGCAATGTAAAATAATCCTTAGCATTTTTTATGTAGAAGTTTCAATGACAGTGGCGTAGTCAATGGCAGATGTTGCCATAGATCATCATGTATCTGCCCATTTTTTTTAAAGATTTATATAGAAAAAAATTTTAAAAATTTATATTTAGTCCTATTAAATTTTTAATTTTTTGTGTTATAACCCCTATAAATTAAAATTTTGGATCAGTTATTGGGTGCAATGTTTTAAAATGGTGAACAAAGATTGCGCAGATATTTATGAGTAATACTATTTATCTAGATTAGAGACTTGTCTCCAGTCTAATTGGCATTACCACATTGGGGGATGGGTGATGATGCATAAATATATGGGAACATTAATTTATTAAACAACCAATAAAGAAATGACAACTAGACCAAAGGCCGGTCTCCAGTATAGATAAATAGCGTTATTCATTATTTATTGGAGAAGCAGTGGCTCAGGGTACCTGTTCATAAAATAAATGGGATATCAATCTTCAACGACAAATATGATGTCTTGTCAATTAGTGCCTAGTCTATCAGAGTTAGAGAATAAATAAAACTACTACAAGTTGCAGCTTATTTCTAATTTCTAATCTCATATTTTAAACAAGGGCTCCATGCATGAATTTTTTTTCGAGTTCCATCTTGAGTCCTAATTAACGCTACTACTAATGGCCATTTGCATTCACATTATGTTATATTGATTAAGTCGGAAGAACAACAAAATTCTGGGTGTATACACCTCCGCTGCTCTATTTTAAAAATATAACGTGATCAAGTTTTATTTAGGAGGCCATCGCACACATTATTGAACTTCCAAATTCTACTTTTGTATATTAGTTGCTGAGTTTGCGGTGTGAATCTATTAAATGATGATGATGATGATGATTGATATTTTCCACTAATGCATATGTATAGAAGAATTATCGTATGAATTTTGTTTGTCTTTTTAATATTTTTGAACTCCACCAGTAGAAAAGTTTATTGGGGTTTTTAAATCAATTGATTGTATATTTATGTTTTTATATTTTCAATGGATCTATAAATGTTTTTCATTCACTATTCAACTTTCTTTTGGATATATTTTTAACATTGATCTTCCCGTACATCACACGGGTGTTAAGCTAGTTTATGTTATAATTCAATTGATACCAACTAAATTTTTTTGCAGTTTTTTTAAATTTATTTTATTTATGTAAATGGGTAGGCATCTAATTTCTCAACTTCTTATAGGTTAGCAAGCAACACATGATTGGTTAGATATGAGTGTACAACTGTGGATGAAATGGATGATTTATTAACAATGATCGAAAATGTGCAATATTTAATAAAGAGAGAGATGTTGCAATATCCCTTAACATTATTAGATTTGTATTCCAGCCATGGAGAAATAACTGAAGAGGGTATGATATGTAGAATGTTATTAGAGTTGCATTCCAGCCATGGAGAAATGAGTGAAGAGGGTATGATATGAAGAATGCATATTTTATGTAACTAATTTATGTAAAACATCTAATATCTTTGCGGCAATTGTTTATCTTGTACATGCAAATCAAGGAACTACATTAAAGTTATTTATTACACAATAGTTCCAGAAAAATTCATAAATACACTTCATGTTACAAATCATTGAAGGAAAAATAAACTAATGGGAATATGCACACATCAAACTTCCAGTTTTTCTCAAGCTCTGTACAAAAACCCTATATGATTCCACAGAAATCATACTTCAGCCCCACTTTCTCCAAATTCCATTGATCCGCTGTGGTTTTATGTAAAAAGTAGAGAGCAGTAAGCAATCTTGCAATCTAAAAAAAAATGGAATTAAGCAATTATAAGCTAATGACAAAGAGAAAGCACTATGGAAAGTACGGGAAAATTAGAACACTCCAAATGTTCATGAAACATAGTTGAAGAGAACCAAAAAAATCTGAGACAAAGTATAGTGTAAAAAATAGAACTACTATGAACAAGAATGCCCACAGATTAGAACACTTAAATGTTCATGAAACAAAGTTGAAAAGAACCCAAAATTCCTATACAAAAGTACAGGAAAAAATTAAAAATGCTATGAACTAATAAGGAAATATTGCAATGTTTACGTAATGAGCAAGAAATCAAAGAAGATCGTCCAGCTTTGGAAAAAACATGTGAAGATCTAGTGACTTGAGCTGCAAGAATATTATCTTAATTCTTGTACAAGATATTTTTCTTGTGCATCAATTCTTACCTTTGTATAGTGTAGAAAGTTTACGTGCAATTAATTTATTTCCATCCCTATGGCTATGTCTTGTAGTATAAATACTTGATGTAATTTAGTTGACTGAATATACAAGAATAAAGAATTATATTCCACTTTCATCTGCTCTGTATGGTATCAGAGCCGTTCTAAAGATTCTCACGAGCACCTCTAATCGGTCCTCCCTTTTTTTTCCTAGCCGTCCCTCTTTTGCCCACGATCATGTCTAAAATATCGTCCCACTCCACACCTAAAACTAACAGCATGGTCGCCCAAACTTAAGCAGTCGAATCTCCAACCTCTTGTGTCTTTCAAATTAATATCACAACTCATCTCCCTCTTCGTCTTACTTCCACCAACTATTTTTCCGGGAAATTCCAATTCACATCCTTGTTCTATGGCCTCAACCTCATGGGTTTTCTTGATGATTCCAACCTTGAGCATCCAAGAACATCAAGGTGAATGATAAAGAAGTTAATCCAGTCTATATCCCATGTAAGCGACAAAACTAATTAATTCTGCACTCCATCGTGGCATCTCTAATTGAAACCGTAATTCCTCTAACGGTCACGGTTTCTATTTCACATGAAGCTTGGAATAGATTAGATCACATCTTTGCAAAGTGATCTAAGTTTTAGATCATCCATCTTAAGGATACACTCACCAATATGATGTGTGGAACTCAGCTAATATCAGATTATCTACTAAAGGTTAAGGCTTCGGCAGATGAACTTACCTCCATTGGAGCTTCTTTAAGTGATACTGATTTGCTTATATATTATACTCAAGGTTTGGGAACTGCCTTTAAAGATGTTATTGTTGTCCTTGGTACTCGAAGCCTCCAGTGACTTTTGAAGAAATCTATGACAAACTCATTAATTGTGAAACTTATCTTCATAATGCTGAGACAGTTGTAATAAATTCATCTCCCACTTTACATTACATCAACAAACCTCCCACTCAACCTTCACCACTAAACCGATAGCGACTACAGAACTCGTCCCTTGGTCTTTTATCTACTCCCAACACCAATCCCTCTTACACCAACTCCAACCGTAGACCTTCCGACTCCTGGGGCCTTGGTCGTGATAGCTCTTGAGATGGCTCTTGTACTAGAACTCGTGAAGTCGTAATCTGTCAACTTTGTGAAAACCAAGAGCACGAAGCCGACATGTGTTATGAATATTTCGTCATCAAACCTAAATAATTCATGTGTTATGAATTATTTCGCTCTTCTGTCAATCAAACCTCATTATCTCTTATTGGTAGAAATTGGATCATTGATTTAGGTGCTTCAAATCATGTGGCTTCTAGTCTTGCAGATCTATCCCTACACCAACAATATGATGGTCTAGACTACATCATTTTAGGTAACAACTCTACCCTCAATATTTCACATATAAGCTCTACGCGTCTTTTCCCTTGTTTTTTCATTACATAATGTTCAGTGTGTTCTGAATATGAAGCATAGCATCATCTTTGTTTATTCAATTATGCTCTCACAACCGAACATGTATTGAATTTTTTCCTTCTTTTTACCTTGTGAAGGATCTTCAAACCCACCAAACTCTACTTCATAGTCACGCATATAATCAACTCTACCTATGGTAGTCCATCTGTCCTCCAATCAAGTCTTTATCCCCTCAAGTGTATACATTCTCATCATCCTTTTCTATTTGGCCTGGGCATCTTGGTCACCTATCATTCAAGATTACCAAGCAAACATTAACTTTGGGATTAATTCCAAACATACGTAGTCTTTCATCCTCTTTTAATTGTCAATCGTGTCTTTGCAGTACGACCCATAAGCTCCCTTTTAGTGTGTCTAGTCTCACTACTAGTAGTCCGTTAGAAGTTATTTTTGTGGTGTCCTAACCTGCAATTTCTCAAGATGGATTTTGTTATTTTTTATTCTTTTTGATCATTTTTCAAAATTCATTTGGTTATTCCCAATGCGATTAAAATATGATTTACTTCAAATCTTTCCTATCTTTAAAGCTAAAATTGAGAACAAACTTCAGTAGAAAATTAAAAGACTTTACAGTGATGGCGGTGGAGAATTTATTGTGCTTAAAATATTCACCCCAATCCTTTGGCATAGAACACAAAATTACACCTTTATATACTCATGAGCACAATGATTTCACCAAATGAAGGCATCATCATATAGTCAAAACCGGACTCACACTTCTTCACCATGAATCTCTTCTGACCTCATTATGGATTTATGCCTTTCAAATGGCCGCTTATCTTATTAATTAGCTTCCAACTCCAAAACTTTCCAATGCGAGTCCTTATTTCACTCTTTTAAAAACAACCAATCTACTCTACCCTTAGACAATTAAGATGTCTCTGTTACCCATGGCTTCAACCATATACTAACCCTAGACTTGAGCCAAAGTCATGACCTTGTAGTTTCCTTGGATATGAAACGACATAGCACGCCTACTGTTGGGATTTTGATACCCAATAATCTCGAGGCTATAATGATCAAACTCACCTTCATAGGCCGTTGCTGAGGATTGAAGTGTTATTGACCACCATAAGAAGAAGCCTAAAATTGGAAGCAACACCCATTTATCTCTTAGGTGTAAATTGAAGTATTAGGCCTTTGTGGGGCTTGTTACTCTTTGGCCATGTGAATTGTTTAGCCGATTGTGATTGTTGTCCTAACTCAATATAAGTCACAAGACTTTATCTTATGTATTGAGATGTGCGAACATTTGAACAGAGGGAAAGAGATACTCCTTAATAGTGTAGAGTTAGTTAGCTCTTCCGATCTCTTTGTGAGTGTTTGGGTTAGGGTTTTTGCTTATTATAATGCTTCATTGTGGTAGAGTTTGAACATGAGCCTTGTGTGTAATTTGTTTACTATCTATTTTGTGTTTCTTGGTGTGTATTTTGTTTAACAATTGATATCAAAGGAAACAATATCCTTGGGCTGGAAATCAGCAGAAATTCAAAGTCTGAAGCAAGGAAAACTCTGATTTGTTTAAGAATACAAGGAAATTCAAAGAACACCTTGAAACCCGAATCTGTCTGTCACGATTTCGGCAAACCAAGACCACCAGTTGACTCCTAGTAGTGAGGCGCTTTCGATCGCTGGGCTTATGCGGATAGAAAAATGGCGGACGGCAGTGCATGCAAGTGACTAGCCAAAACCACTATCTGTCTCTTCCATGAGTGGTAGTGCATAGGAAAGATTCCAGTGACCAGACTAGTTGCAATTTCTTCGTCTGAATGAGAAGATTCCAGTGGTGATTTCAGATTTCAAATAGGAGTTGTACGTAGAAAATGGGTCGAGTTTGAATGTGGCTGCGCTTTTTTACGATGAGAAAATTGAACCTAAAATTTGAAATTTGAATTTTTTAGAGCCTCATCTCGTGTTTTATAGATCATATTGATTGGCCTGCTTGGTATCATATGCTTGAACCTTTGTTTATCTTGTGTAAATTGTCTAGGGGCTAATTTGTGATTAATCTTTGTTCATTAGAGTTTGTTAAAAGTGTTTGTGGGTTTTTTTGGGATAAATTTGCTATTTGTGTGAGTTTTTTTGTGAGAAACATACTTCTTGTGATAGCTTTTGTTGCTCTGCTACTTTTTATAGTGTATTTGTGATTGTTTATATTATCATTTTTATTTGACCTGGACTATAGGAAAGTGTGGTTAGCTACATTGCATAAACTTTGTATTTAGAGCATTTGCTTATACGTTGTTTGTGGTCACTTGTATGATTGTTATTCTTGCATGCTTTGTGCTTGTTTGGTGCGATGTTATCATTACACTCTATGTTGGGGGTCTTTGATGGTAAATGTGATTTTTCAATTCGGCAACAAAAGATAAAAGGACTTCTTGTATAACGAAAGTTTTCAAAAGCCATTGATGGAAACTCTTCCACAAAATTGACAAAAGATGAAAAGGATGAACTGGAGAAGTTGGTTTACAGTTCTATTATTTTATATCTATCTGATGTTGTTTTGATAAAGGTTAGCAAACATGACTCTACAAAAGCTCTTTGAAAGAAGTTGGAGGATCTTTATGTGCAAAAATCCACTTCTAATAAGCTTTATCTACTTGATAGTTTTTTTAGCTTCTAGATTAACTCAACTGAGGATTTGAATGACAATTTGGATGTTTTCAAAAAAAATTAGCGCACGATATCTTAAATTGTGGTGAAAAAGTGCCTAAGGAGTACAAAGCAGTCATTTCGTTAAATGCTATTCCCAATACTTACCAGGATGTGAAATATAATATCAAGTATAAGAGAGACACTTTGACCACTGATATTGTCATTGACTCTTTGAGGAGTAAAAAGTTGGAGGGCTGAAAGAAACAAGAGAAGTAGTGGTCAAGTTCACATGATGAGAGATAGATGTAGAACGAGTCGATGAAGCTACGATAGTGATGAGTTTAAAGATATTATCTATGGCTCTGAAGATGACAGTGATCAGTCTGACAATGATAATGGTAAAGGGAAAGATAGAAGTCGAGATAAGTCAAGAGCAAAGAACAATAGATGTTATGGATGTAAGAAGATTGGACATTTCTTGAGAGACTGCCCTAGAGAGAAAGGTAAACAGAAGGAGAAGATGAGAGATGGGTGCAATGTTGCGTCCTCTTCGGGTTATGACCCGAGTAAGACGCATGAATGATTGCTTTTGTTGTTGCATTTGTTTAATTTTAGCTTGAACTTCTACATGAATATTGCGTGTGATCATTATGCATATAGGTAGATGATGCATGTGGTAAGGTAGAGTAGTAGAGAGTGGTCTAACTGGTAAGGTTGAGATGAGATGCCAGATATGGGTAAGAGTGCATTGGTGATATGCATACGGAGATGTAGTGTAGTCTTCTATTTGAGAGAAAGCCCTGGCTAGGTGGGGAGTTCTAGGTGAGCTCTGATCATCTTAGACTAGGTGGAGGCTCATTGTCTACCCTAGTGAGGGAGAGATGACATAGTGATAGAGGAATATCCCGACCCAAGATCTTTAGATGGTATGCCAATTAGGCGTATAAAGTGTGAGCAATCGAATAAGTGAGGTGATAATGAGATAAGAGATTTGTTCTCTTGAGTCAAGCTGTACATAATAGACATGGTATGAGAGAGATCATTCCATATTGTCATATTTGTATTTGTTGCATTTGGGTGACTGTTGATTTTGTGTTAGGCATGGTGTGTTTTCTTTGTGAAAATATGTTTGTTGAATATCTGTAAATTTATACCCCTTTGTATTATCATCATACTGTGTGTTGTCACCAATAAGTATGCGTTATTTTCTGCTTCTGATTGACTTATTTGAAAATTCTTTACTTTGTGTTGCATTTGTATGTACTTTGTATGCATTGGTGCGAACCTTTTGTGTGTGTCGCATTATCTTTAGTGAACATGTGTTATTTGACTAAAGATGCTTACCTACTAGTTATGCGTGCTTAGCTCATTGTGTATATGTTGATACTTGGGTTTGATGTTTGCCCTTTGTGATAATATTGTTAGCAGGTGTCGCTGTATTGTTCGTGAAAATGGTAAAGTCTTTAATTTCCAGTTTGTTCTTGGATAGCATGTGCGTGGCAAGTTTTGACTTTGTGTCTTTTGGTGCTTGCAGGATTATCAGGTATCAGGTGCAGGATTATTGGGATTTTGATACCCAATAATCCCGAGGAGATGATGATCAAAATTACCTTCATAGATTGTTGTCGAGGATTGAAGTGTTATTGACCACTACGAGAAGAAGCCCAAAAGTGGAAGCAACATCCATTTATGTCTTGGATCTAAATTGAAATAACAGACCTTTGTAGGTCTTGTTACTCTTTGGCCCGTATGAATTACTTGGCCTATTATGATTGTTGTCCTCGCTCTATATAAGTCACAAGACTTTATCTTGTGCATTGAGAGGTGCCAATATTTGAATTGAGGAAAAGAGAGCTACTCCTTAGTGGTGTACATTTAGTTGGCTCTCTTACTCTTTGTGAGTGTTTGGGTTAGGGTTATTGCTCACTTTATTTAGTGCTTCCTTGTGGTAGAGTTTGAACCTAAGCCTTGTGTGTATTTTGTTTATTATCTACCTTGTGTTCTTGGTGTGTATTTTGTTCAACACCTACAAATGCCTTGATTAGAGAGCAACAATCTCTTTATCCTAAGACATGTTGGCTTTGTTGAATGTCTTTCCTTATGCCCAACCTTCCCCTTAGTTTAGTGCACAAGCTTTGTCCCCTACCACAAGTTTCTCTATTCTAATCCCAGCTACTCCCTTGGTTACCTGCAATATTCCCAGCCCTGCCACGCTACTAACACCTACAGTGTTGTATGCAGGTGCCTCAGTCTCAGGGCTACCTCTATTTTTGGCATCCCCGACTCCTCTCCTCCTTCTGCTATGCCTTCACCTTTTCCTGTTGTCCCTATCATTCATCCTACAATCTGAAGTTGTTCTATCAGTATAAAATAACCATCCCCTGACCATGAGAGTAAAGAACAACATTTTCCACCCTAAACACATTCCCAACACTCTCTCAATCGCAGCTGCTCCCTCAGTTACCCGCAACATGCCCAACCCTACCATACTACCAATACTTATAGTGTTTATGTAGGTGCCTCGGTCTCAGAGGCTACCTCTATTCTTGGTAGCCCCTGCTCCTCTCTTCTCCTCTCTCTGCTATGCCTTCACCTTCTTCCGCTGTCCTTATCCAATTCATCTTACAATCTAAAGTTGTTCTATCAATATAAAATAACCATTCCATGACCACCAGAGTAAAGAACAACATTTTCCACCCTAAACACATTCACAACACTCTTTCAATCCCAGTTGCTCCCTCAGTTACCCGCAACATGCCCAACCCTGCCAATACCTATAGTGTTTATGCAAGTGCATCAGTCTCAGGGGCTACCTTTATTCTTGGTAGCCCCGACTCCTCTCTTCTCCTCTCTCTGCTATGCCTTCACCTTCTCCCACTATCTCTATCTAATTCATCATGTCTGAAGTTGTTCTATCAGTATAAAATAACCATCCCATGACCACCAGAGTAAAGAACAACATTTTCCACCCTAAACACATTCACAGCACTATCTCTGGCCTCTCTATTTCTCCTTCTCTAGAACCTACAACCATCACTCAAGCCTTAAAATAATCTCATTGGTGTAGAGCCATGATTGAAGGACTTAATGCTCTTATTCAAAATCAAACATGGAAATTCATCTCCCTCCCTCCTAATATTAATGTTGTTGGGTGTAAAGAGGTGTTTCGTGTCAAACACAACCCTGATGACACTATCTTTCGTTATAAAGCCCAGCTCGTTACTAAAGGATTTCATCAACGACCTAGTATTGACTTTCATGAAACATTTAGTCCCATAGTAAAGCCTTCAACCATTCGCATATTTCTTACTTTTGTATTGAACTCCAATTGGTAAATGCATCAATAGGATGTTAACAGTGTCTTCTTGTATGGAACATTAACCGAAGAAGTTTATATGTCTCAGCCTCGGGGGTTTATTGACTCCAAATTCCTGAACCATGTGTGTCACCTCAAAAAGGCCGCTTATGGCCTGACATAGGCACCACGCATGGTTCCATGAATTCTGACTTTTTTCTCCTCTCTTATGGCTTCTCTAGCTCTACCAGCAACTCGTCCCTCTTTCTTAATTTAATGCTAATGCTACCATGTATTTCCTAGTTTGTGTTGATGACTTGCTTGTTATTGGCAACTCTCCTAGTGTTCTTCAATCTTTTATTAATGCGCTTTTTGCTAACTTCTCCATTAAGAATTTAGGGTCTCTAAACTATTTTCTTGGAGTTGAAGTAGTTCGCACTCCATCTTATATGTTTCTTCGTCAGTTCAAGAATATTTATGATCTTTTGTCTAGAACCAATATGCTTGGTTCTAAGTAAATCTCTACTCCCTTGTCAAACTCTTCCTCTCTCTATCTTCTAGACAACACCTGCTCTACAGATGCTACTTTTTATACACAAATTGTTGGTACCTTCCAATATTTCTCCCTCACTCATCCTGACAATCCTTTGATGTTAATATGCTTTCCCAGTTTATTCATAGGCCCTTTGAAACTCATCTCACCGTTGTGAAACTTGGTGAAACTTGTTCTTTGATATCTCAAGAACACTATTCACTATGGCCTTTTTATTCATCCTTCAACCTCTATCTCTCTCCCTCTACTTTTATAGACTCTGACTGGGCTAGAAATCATGATGATTGGTCATCTACCTCTGCCTACATTATCTATCGTAGTAACACCACTATTTTTGAGTTTTGTTTTACTCTCTCCTCTAAACCTATTATCTATTGTGATAATCTTAGTGCTACATTTTTATTAGTCAATCTGATTTTCCGCTCTCGCATGAAATAACCTCTATTGATTAACACTTTGTCAGAAATCATGTACAAAATCCTTCTTTTGGTGTCTCCTATATTTCCAGCTCTGATCAACTTGCTGATGTTCTCACTAGATCACTAACACCTGTCAAATTTTTGTCTTCTCATTCCAAGATTAGAGTTTCCAGTGGAACCTCCATCTTGCGGGATCTTGTTAAGGAAATATTGGAACCTCCATCTTGCGGGGTCCTGTTAAGGAAATATTGCAGGGTTTTACATAATGAGCAAGAAATCAAAGAAGATCATCCAGCTTTGGTAACAACATGTGAAGATCCCGTGACTTGAGCTGCAAGAATATTATCTTAATTCTTGTACAAGATATTTTCCATGTGTATCAATTCTTACCTTTATAGAAAGTTTACGTGTAATTAATTTATTTCCATCCTCAAGGCTATGTCTTGTAGTATAAGTACTTGATGTAATTTAGCTGATTGAATATATAAGAATGCAGAATTATATTCCACTTTCATGTCCTCTTTATGAAAAGAAAGCGCTAAGTAATCATCAAGAAACTTACAAGAAATATAACTAACAAAATATTATCTCATAGAAAACAAAAAAAAAAAAATATGCACACATAAATTGTTCACCTTGTCAATTAGGGCAACGGATACTAAGCTTAGTTTTTAAATAAAATCTCGTATGATCTTGACCATGCCGTTACACCGAAGGACAATCTTTTGGTTCATTTATCCTTAATTAATCATCAATAAATAAAAAGATAGCATGGAAACTAAAATATTTACTTATAAATTTCAATAAACCATAGATTGGTCGATTCTGCTGTCTGCTCTCTACACATCATTTTCTTATATTAGGTTTATACTTGTTTTATATACTACTACATTGCTTTTAATATCTATGTATTGTAAACTTATATGTGAAACTCAAGCATTGTAGAGAAAGAGACTTTAATTTGAAACTTAACTTTAAATTCGAAAATACTAAATTTATATGCAAGGAAAAGTAGGGGCTAAAAATTGAATAGAATAGAATAATATTAAACATATATAGATTATTTTGGAATGTTGGGGAATTCAGCGATATCATTATCATCATCATCTTCTTCTTATATTCTTCTTTTTCTTCTGTAGTTGGGCTTTCTAGCTAAGCGTTTTGTTTGTTTTTGTTTCTTATTTTCCGTAAGTAATTTATCTTGTTTTGATTCTAAGAATTGTTTCTACCTTCCATTGTTCCATCATCATCTTCCAAGTTAATGCAAAAAAAAAAAAAAAAAAGTTCTTTTTTTTCCCTGACAATAAGGTACCACAAATAAATGATGAAACCCCTAAAAGAATTATAATGACTACGATTCCCCTTTCACACATTGGTTTAAGACACTTGCAATTGATAAATTTCTCCAAAGGGGGACATATGGAGATCCGGCCAATTCCTAGTAAGGGCTACTACTCTAACAAAAAAAGTAGTCATGCTTGAATTAAAGAGGCAAAATTTTGAATCATCTACTTGAAAACCTTCAAGAATCAAATACAAGACTTCCCATTTTTCTCATGATTTTCACGGAAACATATTCAACTGATGTGTAAAAGTAAAAGAGCTAAAGCTCTGTGGATTAAAAATGCCACATATATAAAATAATTTTGAGGTATTTGCTACCTAATAAGTCTATGATAGGTTGCGGGATTCAGTTTATACCCATAAGCGAAAGCTGATGAATGGATAATAGAACTGATCACCAAGAGCAAAATTCAAGTGGCTTTGTAGTAACATGTTTAAACAAGGTTGCTGGGAAAGCCACCTAAACGCACCCTTTATTACCTTTGTTTGGTAACGAGCAGATTGCATGAATTTGCTTAATGTGTCGGGTGATTAATTTGGTGCAATCTCTTTGCAATTGGTATGTGCCATTGGTGATTGATTTCATTTCTTATACATTGCCTTCACATGTCTTTATGTAGAGACTTGGTTGGCTATTTTGAGCGCCGCAAAGTGAAACCACTCTCTACCTCTTTTGTAGAAATCAAAACGTGGCTGCACTGTTGTGAAATTTGTCAAATTGGAGTTTGGGTAATTTTGCTCTTGGGGTCAAAGGAGTTTTGGTGTTGCTTTGGTTGTGGATTCACTGGGAAAATCTAAGCCTTGATCATTAATTTGATGCCACCATTACCAGGCATCAAGGAGGAAGAAGACACCATTTTTATTCATTTCACTTTTTTTGTTCTTCAAGTTTTTGTATGCCTTGTAATAGATATTAATACTTTAATCTTTATTGTTTTTGCAAGGGACAAATCTTTACAATAATCTTAGGGACGATGAAGCTTCAAGGAAAATACAAGAGCTCCTCCAATAGGCGAAATAGAGATGGCAAGATAATAATATATGGGCAGAATGCCTACTTATCTTTGAGGCGCAATACCATAGGAGCCTGGGGAGTTGTCTTCTGACACTAGCTAAGAGGAATGCAATTGGTTTCTTCGATTGGAAGCCTCACCGTGAACGGGGTTCATTGAATTTTCAGGACAGATGAGTGATTTTTAGAGTTCAGCATTTTGGTGGTAGCAACGCCGTGAGCTGGTCGCTTAAGCATGAAAAGGGAAGAGGAGTTTAGGAGAGAGTTATAAACTTTTGTCTGAATCGCGTTGGAGGAAATTGGGGATTTGGGTTTGAAATTTTGGGAGGACATGGGAAAAAATTGAGTGGTGTGGCCCTTTTCTCCAAGTTGGTAGCTGACTGGGATGCCACATCAGCCTTATGGCTCCTAAATACGAGCTCTATGGGGCCTCTTTAGTCCAAAAGAGATTGCCTTGGGTGCTTGTTGACATAATCCTTATTCTTGAGTCTTGACTGTACCAACGAGTAAAATCGATATATACATATATATAATCCATATATATAAAATAAAATCGGTCTGGGGTTCAGTTATACCACAATTTTCCCGCTAAAACTGTATCTTGGGGGGATATATTAGATTTTTTATATTCATTGCGGTACTTCTTGTGGTCATCTATATTTTTGCTGTTTCAATTTTATTTTTCTCTTTTCTTCTTCTATGTTCAAGAGAAGATTCTTAGTTTTGTAATAATCTGACTTCATTTAAATTCTTGATCAACTGTTAAGATTTAATTTTTTAGATAGGAAAAATGTTTGAGATTGGAAGGGCTCTTTGTTTCGCCAATTTTTATATATAGTTTTGTTTGGATTTGATATCGTATGTCTTCTTTTATAAATATTTTTTTCTCTATAGTTTTATTTTATGAAATTTTTTAATCAATCAAAATATAACATTATAGTTTAAGAAGCTCAAATTCAATCTTTAAAGAGAAATCTTTCAAAAATATGGAACATGCTACATATATAAAATAGAATTGATTACCCTGTTTCTAAATATGGATCAGCTTGTACATATTTATATTTAATGGATGACTTTACAAATATATACTTGATTATATTCAAAAACTTAAATTAGGAATGCAAGATATCCATTAAAACCTATTTGGATTCTGGAATGAAAGCAAGTAAATGGGGGTATTTTTTTTATATAATAATTTGCTTTTTTTAATCATTTTTAATTGCTTTTTCTACGACCCATATCTTATTAGTTTACTATTTTATTAAATAGACTTTTATCAGATAAAAGTTGAAGATAATTTAGATAGTTCTTACAGATTATCAATAATCTTATCATTTGTCAAACAAAATTATTTTGTTTTAGATAAGTGCACCCATAATCTTATTGTAACCATTTATTTTGAAAACTTTCCTTAAAAAATTGGACTAATTTATACCAAGTGCTTATTAAGTTACTTAGCTTGTAATCATTTAACAATCTTTTATTCTTACCTTGCTGACGTTAGTTACTAAGTAAAATAAAATATTTTATTTCTTGAGGTCGCGTAATTACATTTTATATCCAATTTAATTATAACAAATATTAGTCCACAGTAAGATAACAAAATACTATGGTTGACAAGTGCCTATAATCATACGTTATTTAATCTTATAAATTAATCATTATATTTAATTTGTTTTGATATTGCCCATACAACGCATTGGTGAAAATCTAGTATTATAAGTACCTAGGTAGAAAACAACGGATAGTTTGATTAATTATAAATGCTTTTTTCATGATGACTAGTTATAAATACGTGTTTTGCCCATGATTTAATTTCAATTGAATATCAAATAGTGTTGGTTAAGTACTAATTATTTAATCTTAATTTGAAAGAAAAAGAAGATCGAATTAAATAAATTGAAAGGGATTAAATTGAAATAAATTAAAAAGTTTTAAATATAATTTGTACGCAACTGAATGAAGCATGAGTGACTCGAACAGTGATGCAAAATGCAAAAAATAAAGACTCCCTACATCGTGCAAAAATAGTTCCCCTTTATTTTTCACATGTAGACTAAGAGAACTCAATTGATGTTGTTGGAAAAGTGCAAATTAAAAATATATTTGCTAATATGTCTTTTCATTTATTTAATATTTAACTTTAATTTTTGTTTTTAGTTGATTATCACAATGAACAATAAATAGGGCTTTATTAGAACATTTAGAAATTAAATAAAGAAAGGGGACGAAAATTTATGAAGGACATAAAAGGACTAGAGGACTATCCTTGCTGGACGGAGAAATAAAAATTTTACTTATTACTTTTGAGAATTACAACAACTGTCTCTTCATAACTAGATCTCAAAGGTTGTCTCTTATTGGAGATGAACCTAAGACACTCAATTTAACATGTATATCACATATCCTTTTAAATCAATTACGATTTTCAAAAGTTACATTTTTCATTCACAATGTGTATTAGTTGAAAAACAAATGATTTTTTTATTTAATTAATTAATTAATAGGCTAAGGGTAAATAACAAATTAGATAAAATATGTAAAGGCAAATAGGAAATCAAAAATAACTGTCCACGCGCTGGCATAAAAAAATAATAATAACTATCAATGTGTCAATTTTGAAGGGAGAAGGAAATTAACCTAATTATTGAGCTACCTTGAACTGCAACATGTTTGTCATTGCTCTAGCCATTATACTTCTATGCAGAATTAAACTTTGTTGCAACTTTGGCCATTGTTTACACAATATCAAGTCGAACGAACATGTAAAACCTATAATTGTCAAACTTTGACTATTGTTTACAATATTGACGAGTAGTTGTCCACGTCTATTTTTTAAGTTAATAACATACTTTATGTTGAACTTTTATACTTTTAAGTGAAACTGAAGTTTGTCGCCATTTTGATCGTTATGTTGACGCATTATTCAGTATAATGAACTTGTATAGCCTATAATATCCACTTAATGGAACTTGTTGAATTATTACAAATTTACGTAATTGATCTAACCTCTCAAGCAGTGGCATAGCCAGCCAATAACAAAGGGGGGCAGGATCAAGAACTCGAAAAAGTCATTTATATAAATACTAATTTTCAAAAAATTATACAAAGTCAAGGGCATTATAAAAAGCATTCAACGATTCAAAATTTACTACACTAAACTAAAAAGTAAGTTCAACATGACAATTTTTTACTCTAGCAAATTTATCAATAGAGAATCTATATCTATTTTGCAAACAAGCTCTCTTTCAATAAATAATGCAATATAGTTTTCCTTACTTTCCAAGAGGTTGTTGTGTATCCATAATGACATCTATACTACAATTAAGATTGAATCCATTAACAAGATTGATTGAATACATTAATATATGTTGAAATATTTTCATAGGAGGATTTTACTAATTTTAGTTAAGATCGGAAGAGCACATTTCGTAACTTGCATCATATTGTATTATTCAAATGAGCAGCTACATTACTTGCCAATTTTTTAGCTATCAAATCCAACTGGTACTGCATATCTAAATATTTCACAAAAACCTAATAGTAAACTACAAATAAAATACCTTTTAGCAAAGAATAATTCTAGGAAGACATGAAAATGAGACATTATTAAATGACATTCTTATGTGGCACATTTGTATTAGATGATGAAAAAGTAGTCATGTAATCATCACCCAATGAATGTGTGCCACATGAGAATGTCACCTAATAATGTCCCCATTGCATGTTCCCCTAGAATTGCTATTTAGCATATCTTCCCAAACAAAACCATTAGCCAAAGTTAATGAATTATTTAACACCTTAACTCCTCAATTTTCAATTTCTTCAGTAAAAATTTCACTGCAAAGTCTAAAACTAAATGACTAAAACTAATTCCAAATTCGTTTCTTCCTTTAGTTTCAAATTTATAGTCTTCTCAGCAAAACATTCGTTTGCACAAGTCTAACAGAATAAAAACTAAAACTAGTTTCAAAAACATTGAAAGAACAATGTGTAAACTTGCACAAGTCTAACAGAATAAAAACTAAAACTAATTCCAAAAACATTGAAAGAACAATGTTTAAAAAAAAAAAAAAAAAAGAAGGAAGTATCAAGAATTCTTAGAAGTTCATAGCCTCATAAGTGCTCCGAGGAATAGTGGAAGACTGTCAAGACTCGAGTGCCATCGTGATGCCGCCTACAGGAAACGAACTCAGGTGTTCGACCACCACAAGGAAGAGACGGAGAGTGAAAAGTGAAAACTTGCTTTGCTGATTTGAAATCTTGGCTGTAGTTCGAATTGGATTTGGGGATTTTTGCCCTAATTGCAAAACTAAATTGGGAGCATTGCAATTTTCGGGGGAACGAGAGGCCGCAAACCATGATCACAATTGACAATTAAGAATGAATAGTTAATGGGTTGGGGAATCAAGTATAATAGTAGAGATAGGATTATTAGGATATTATTATTGGGTTTGGCCTTTTACCTTTTGGGTTTTCCTTTCCCCTGAGCCCAATACACTTTTCTCTGAGCCCAAACACAAATCCTATGGGGCCAAAGCTTAAAACTTTTTTTCTTTTACTTTTACTCGTGTCTGGGCTGAGACAGGGGTGGGCCGCAGCCCAGTATGGCTCCCTGTCTCCGTCCTTGCTCTTAAGTTACATTGATTTATAAGTATGGAAAGTCCTATGAGTCAAGTTCGATTTCCCATAATGATCAATAAGTGTCATTGATGTGATCTCGATCTACCCAAATTTTGAGACAAAGCTAAGACATGACGAATTTAATAAATATTCTGAATATATGACCAAATGAGGCATTTGGAGGCTTTGAAGACCTTTTTGTTCAAAATTGAAGTTTGAAGAGCTCGACGGAAACTTTGGGGACTAAATTATCAATGTTGAATTCGAGAGTTCATAACTTGAGATCATTGAAGATGAGTCAAAGTTGATCCTTTTAGGTAGGAAAATATTCAAGGTAGCAAGAATTGATCTTGAGGATCAAACGGACCAAAAAAGTTAAGTTTTAGTTCAGTTTGGAAAAAATCAAAAGTTCAGGGACTTGCAGAGCAAAAATCTGGAAAATGGCATTTGAAGCCATTCGGCTGCACGCCATGACCTATACGGCCACCCAGTTGGCTCAAGATTCGGCAGATTGCCGGCTGCGGCCACCCTCTTCCACGGTACGACCTCCCTATTCTGTTTCAGCTGGGCGGCAGTCATGAAATTCAAATTTTGAATCCTTTTTCTTTTCTTTTCTCATTTCTTTGTTAATTATTTTGGCTCCTCGACAACTCCTAGTATAAATATAGCTCATTTATGTCTTGTAGAGAGATTTGGATGATGTATTCTTTGTGAATGAAATTTTCCTTTCGGGATTAATTTCTCCTTTGTTTCTTTGTGTTTGTTCTAGCATTTTAGGACATCACAACCAACTTCAAGGGTGAAATTCCTTGTGTCTTTTATCATATATCTTGGGTGCTTGAATCCATTACTCTTGAGAGTTAGAGTTTTTACTCTAGTTTGCTTGAGTTGGACTTTCTTGAGTTCAAGAAAAAATCTACCTATTTTTACCGGATTTAGCTTTCTTGGGTGAGTTCCATTCGAGCGTGGGAATCAACGGTCAATATACAGCAGGGTTCGCCTCATTTGGTATCAGAGCTCGACTCTAAATTCTGAAAATTCCTATCATTTAATTTTCATGTTCATCATATTCCTAAAAAAAAAAAAATGGACGAAGCAATTTTCCACCATGAGTCACTCATATGGGTTAATCTGTTGGACTTTCTTGAGTTCAAGATAAAATCTACCTATTTTTACCGGATTTAGCTTTCTTGGGTGAGTTCTATTCGAGCGTGGGAATCAATGGTCAATATACCAGCGGGGTTCGCGTCATTTGGTATCAGAGCTCGGCTCTAAATTCCAATAATTCCTATCATTTAATTTTCATGTTCATCATATTCCCCAAAAAAATGGACGAAGCAATTTTCCACCATGAGTCACTCATATGGGTCACCTAAATTGATTTCTTTCACCTTGTTAATCATTTCCAAATCTGAGAGTGCTTATCATGTGGGTACCATTATCTCTATTCTCATTGGGGATAATGGAAAGTTTAATGTGAGAAATGCTACATAAATGCTAATACGACATATGGGGTAGTTGATGAAATATTGTTGAATTATAGTGTTGGATTCATTTAGAGTGTGATTTAATTGTGAATTCTTTGTTGTTGTTTGGGAGCCATAGAGAAAGGTTAAATATTGTTGAGGTAAATTGGTGGTATATATTGGATTATAGTGTTGGATGTTTGATTGATGATAATGATTTGTGCAGTTTTTAGCACTATATCTATTGAGGGGAAATGTTACCACTTCTATTTCCATAACTTTGTTTCCATTTTTCTACTATTTGGACATTGATAGTTACACATCCCTATTGAAGGCCTTAATTTTCTTTCACATATCCAACCTTTACCACTCGAGGATTAAACTTGTACTATTGGAAACCTTATTAAGCTTGGAACTATATAAAAATTTGTGAAGAAGGTTTATACTTAGTGGTGTTGTTGTGATTAGATGAGTGGCTTACTTGAGGCAATGGATTGTTAGGGTATAATTAGTAGATGATGGTTTGAGGGGGTTGAAGGAGATATTCATATTGTTGAAAATCCTTAAATCATCATCATCACATGTTTTGCCTCCTGTAAAATTCCCTTCCTTTACTAAAGATTATCCTTTTCATTGTCTTTTTCTCAAGTCTTAATTGTCATTCCTAGTTATGATGACGAGCAAAGAAATTCTACTCGTTATCGCGTCAAATATTTATCCCCACTTATTTCTTCTTCATGTTTTGGATGTTTCATTGATCACTTTGGTTGTGATGTGAATTAGAGGGAAAATATTTATTTTTCAACTAAATGATATTGAGCAATACACGAGTGATAAACACGTGAGGACACTTCTCACGCATGCACATCATTATTATTGTTGCAAAAGAAGGCCATCAATCATTGGTGGATGTTTGAAGCAAAATCCCAGTACGCTGTATTCATTTGAAGAGTTGAGCATTGATTTAATTGCTAGTGGATAAGTTGCTTCGTTCGTTGGGATCGTTGTGATATTGGCAACAATATCTAATTGTGACTTTGATTATTGATTATTTTGATTGGTGATTTATTGGTGCTTGTTTGTATATTTGGGGATTGTTGTTGAATTGTTAGTTGGGATTAAATGTTGAACTTTTATGCCTGGTAATGGAGGTTGATTGTGGAAATAGATTTCAAAGTAGTTGCTTGGTTAATAGGAGACCATGTAGTGTTGTAGCGACTGAAAATTTTAAGACTATGAATTTTACAATTTCAAATTTTTAAGTCGTATCGCTACCAATTCCCTCGAATTTAATTCTTTAACTTAATTTAATTATGCATAATAAATATTTATCTTAGTTAAGAGCAAATTATTTATTTAGTTATTTACCATTTTATTAGCCATTTAAATAGGTTAAACATAAATAACATCTTACAAATTTCTTTTATTCAATTGCCAATGTCTATTAAAACTTGATTACTTAAACTCCAAATTCAATCCTTAGTTCTTAATCGAATTCATTTCAAATAAACCCAAGGAATTAATACTTTGACCCAAATGGTAACCCTCATTCAAACCTCTATCCCCATGCAAACCTATGCCAAATTTAATTCTATAAAATTTCTCCCAACACCACCCTCTCCAACAGCCCAAAATTCAGCAGCCAAGGTCTGCCTCTCCTCTTCTCTCCCCCTCAACCGTCCCCTATTCTCCCTTCTTTCTCTATGGAAGTTTTGCAAACACACAATATCTCCTTCACACACCACCACCTTCATCCCAATCACCTTCACACACTCAACAACAAACACTTTCATACATACACAACACACAAGCAAAAACCTGGAAGGAAAACATATGCATTCTCATCATATATACATACATACACATATGCACAAAACAAGACACAACAAATTGCTCCATCTTGCCAAGAACACACATAGCTATGAATTTCAAATTTTGATGTGTGTCATTGGTGGAAGATGAAGGCCAAAGCCACCACCACCATCACCACCACCGTGCGCCACCACCTCGGCCACCACCGGCAGCCACAGCCTCTCCACACACACATCCACACATTTTACAAAATGCAATTTATTGGGTTAAACAAGTGGGCAAGGGAAGATAGAGCCACATTTTAGCTAAGTCGCCCCCACTGAACACTGCCGCGCGCCGTGCACCGCCACTACCGCCTGCTGCTCCCCACTACCGCCAACACCACCACCATATTTCACCACCAAAACTCTACCCATTCCGCCCACTTCACCTCTACAAGCCAAACCCAAACCTTTAGCTTTATTTCTATGTCAAAATCTCAGCTTTTGTGTTTCGAAATTTTTGGGGCTAGGCGACCGATTTAGCTCGGTTTTCCTCTCCTCTCACTGCCTTGCACTCAAATCGGCCTGTTAGGGCCATCACCTCCGCAGACGACACGCTCAGGCGCGGTGTCACCGGCGAACGGGGGAGGCCGGCCATCCCCCATCGGCCGAGAACCTCCCTGCCCCTCTCCCTCCTCTGTCGAATGAAATGGGGGGTTGAGGGAGCAATATATTATATTTGTGATATTTAAATTTTAACCCCAAAGTTTTGCCTTGTGTCATTTTAGTCCTAAACTCTTTATTTGGTTTAAATGAGCACAAAACTTATGATTTCATCACTTTTGGCTCTCATACTTTCGATCTCTTTCGGATGGACCCCAGAAACTTATGTTTTATTTATTTTAGCCTATAAACTTTTATTTTCTATTATTTTAGTCCTTTATTTTGAGGATTCTTTCAAGTTAGTTTTAAAAGTTTATAAGATTTTAATTTTAGTTTATATTTAACCTTATTTGATTAAACCCACAAATTAGTTTATACATATTTTAATTTAAGCCCCATTTTATGAGATTTAATGATTTTAATTATTTAAATTATAATTGTTTTTTTTTTTTTGAATTTTGAGGATTTCTAAATTAGTTTAATTAAACTCATATATTTTATACCCAAATCTTAGTTATCCTTGATTTTCTAGTTTTCCCTAACTTTTGGGCATTAGTCACATTAAACACAACACTTTAAGCATTTTATACAATTATTTTATTATAAATAATTTATTTTATAAAATAGCTCACTTTAACAAAAATCTTAATTTGAGTTTCATATTCTTTTATAGGCGATGAATGAAGAATAAGTGAGTAAGCCCTGCCTCGACTCGGTGGAAATTGAGGTAGACTCTTTTCTAAGATATTTTCTCAAAAAAAATAGTGCTAATATTAATTGATTGTTCTATGGATTGTATATGGATGTGTGACTTATGTCCTTATATGTTATTTGTATGAGCTTGATTGCTTTATGTTTAAGACGAGAATCGAAAACCTGCATTTATCATACGATACTTGTTTTTGAGTAGAGATTTAAGAGATATGATTTGCATATTTATATGTATGTTTGTAGTATAAAATGGTTAATATTGCGCTGAGTCTACTGAGTATTTCTATTAAATACTCACCCCTTTTTAAAATTTACATTTTGCAGACTGGGAGTCGGAGGAGACGCCTTGAGCAATGGTGGCTTCCAAAATAAATTAAATTAGCCTTATTTTGAATGATTCAAACTTTGTTTAATTACTTGGAAACTTTTGATGTTAATTGATTCAAACTTGGTCTAAGTGCTTGGAGAACGTTTGATGTCGTGTGAAACAGTTGATTATTTCCGATGAATTATCTTTTGTATTATCACTTTTGGATCAAGATATTTTCCGCATTTTATTCACTCTTGATTCATTTTGATTTATTTTATTTAAAAGAGAAGAGAGAAAAATATTTTAACGGCGTCTCGGGTGCCGAGAGCCCGGGGCGTCACAAGTGTGGTTCTCAATCTGAAATTTGAGAACTTAGCTAGCACTAAGTTTGTAGAGAATGTGGGTATACCTCCCGAACCTTATACTTTGTCGTTGAAGGATTGTGGAAAGGTGAGGGTAACCAAGCAAGTCGTTGTTAGATTTGCCATTGGGTCATATGAGGATTATATTTTGTGTGATGTGGTTCCAGTGAAATCTTTTCATATATTGTTTGGGAACCATGGCATGATGGCACTAACAGGCGATATAATAGGGCAAAGACTAGATACAAGTTTGTGCATGAAGGGAAGAAGACTATCATTATTTTTTTATCACCGGATGAAATACTTAAAGTTCGAAAGAAGGAGAGGAGAGAGAGTGATACATTAGCACAACTAAATGAGGAGTTAGAGAGGCATGTTGAGAAAATTTTGAAGAAACTTTATGAGATCATGGATGGGAAAAATGAAAAGCAAGAGAGGGGAGAAGAAGAGAGAATTGAAAAGGAGAAAAGAGAGCAAATAGAAAATGAGAGTGATGATGAGCTCAAAATGAAAAGTCATGAAGTAGAAGGTGAAAATGAGCTTGAATTCAAAAATCATGAAGTGGAAGTTGAGAGAGAAATTGAATTGAAAATTTTTGATAAAAAGTGTGAGGGTGACTTGAGTAAGAAAAATGAGGGGAAAATGAGACGAATGAGGGGATAAGTGGGTTGAATAGGCAAGCATGTGAAACTATTGAAAGAGTTAAAAATGAGAGCTTTAATATGGAAGAAGAAGTGGGAGTTGAAGAGATATTCCATGAGTACAAGGATCCATTCCTTGTAGCATTTGAATCTAACACACCCCACCCCAATTTTCTTAGAATGTTCTTGCAGGGTGAGTTATTTCTTTGGGAGGCTTCAAAGTGAACATTACATTTGCGGTTTTCTTATTTATACCGTCTTGAATCCGAACCAAAGAAGTGTACTTTATTTACTCTCATTGGTGGTGGAAAGAGAAACCGAAATTTGGTCATCTGTAATGGAGAAGTAAATTTGTTCCCCTTTGATCCTGGTGGATTTGCGCTTTTATGTGTACCATGTGGCAATTCGAGGACGAATTGTCTTGAAGAAGGAGGATCTAATGTGATCTCGATCCGCCTAAAATTTTGAGACAGATCTAGGACATGATGAGTTTAATAAAGATTTTGAATATATAGCCAAATGAGGCATTTTGGAGGCTTTGAAGACCTTTTTGTTTAAAAATTAAAGTTTGGAGAGCTCGACCGAAATTTTGGGGACTAAATTATCAATGTTGAATTCAAGAGTTCATAACTTGAGATCATTGAAGATAAGTCAAATTTGATCCTTTTAGGTGAGAAAAGATTCACAGTAGCAAGAATTGAGCTTGAGGATCAAAACGGTCCAAAAAATTAAGTTCCGGGTTGATTTAGAGCAAAATCAGAAGTTCAGGGACTTATTGAGCAAAAATTAGGAAAATGGCATTTGAAGCCATTCGGCCGCATGCCATGACCTATGCGGCCGTACGATTGGCTCAAGATTCAGCAGATTGCCGGCTGCGGCCGCCCTCTTCCAAGGTGCAGCCGCCCTCTTCCATTTTAGCTGGGTGGTAGCCTTCAAATTCAAATTTTAAAACCTTTTTCTTTTCTTTTCTCATTTCTTTGTTAATTATTTTGGCTCCAAGACAACTCCTAGTATAAATATAGCTCATTTATGCCTTGTCGAGGGATTTTGGATGATGTATTCTTCATGAATGAAATTTTCCTTTGGGGATTAATTTCTCCTTTGTTTCTTTGTGTTTGTTCTAGCATTTTAGGACATCATAACCAACTTCAAAGGTGAAATTCCTTGTGTCTTTTATCCTATATCTTGGGTGCTTGATTCCATTACTCTTGAGAGTTAGTGTTTTTACTCTAGTTTGCTTGAGTTAGATTTTCTTGAGTTCAAGATAAAATCAATCTATTTTTACCGGATTTAGCTTTCTTGGGTGAGTTCCATTCGAGCGTGGGAATCGACGGTCAATATACCAGTGGGGTTTACGTCAATCATTCTGCCTATGTTTTCAAGTGAAATGGAAAACTTATCTACTTGAGTTTGTAATGATTCTAACTGTTATGCTTTTAAGTGAAATTAAAGTTTATCGCCATTCACAAAATTCAAGTATAACTTATAATATCTACTCAATCAAGCTTGTTGAATTTCAAAAGTTTAGACAAATCTAACTCTAACCATTGTGCATTTTAGCAGTTATGTACTCCTTTGTACCTTATAGATAGACCTAAACGGATTTTTCACAAAGATTAAAAATTGTATTGCTGTATAAAAAAAAAATTGTATTGAGGACATACATTTTGTGAATGTGTTCCTAGTTCACTCTTATTTAATGAGTAACAATTAAAATTGATAGTTATAACTAAGTATCACTTACACGATTTTTCTATAGAAAGAACTTTCTTATCATAAAGGAGAGGACAAATCCCACATGGCACAATGCTTTGGAAAAAAATAAAGACCCCACCAAAAATTCAGCAAAAAGTAATCACTATATATGCAAAGAGTAGATATTGGAAAAACTTTTGATTTCCAAATCTACTCTTATTTATTAGCTAAAACCCTAATATACTCTTACCCATAAATTGCCCGGGAACGCAAATGGATTGAGGATGGTGGTAAATTCCAGTATCTTACGCTGCGGACTGAACTCTTCTATCGTCTTGCATTTCCTCTGGTGGGCCCCTTTCCATCATACTGGAGCGATTTGAGAAGAACGATTAGGGTCATATTCTATCCTTTCTACAATACCCATAGATAAAGTGCTTTGTTTCAGATCAATTCTTCGCTGCAATCACTTCGATCCGCCCCCTCGGTGAAAAACCATAATACGTCCTGAAGAATTCCTACCAGTAGACTTCTCTGTACTCAAAGTGAGTTGTCTAAGTGCTCTCCTTTGTCTCATTGCCTATCTCCTAATCATTCGATTCCGCCTCTACAAAGGCTAGCTCCTATTCCTTCTTCTCCTTTAGGATAGGATCATCATTGGTCCTTCTTTCACTAATGATCTCACCATTTTCTAGTAGTTCTAGTTCGCGCGAGGGACTATCCTTTCTATTACTTGCCCTTGCTTTTCACTCTCAAAGGGTCTCTCTCTTCTATAAATCAAAGCAAAGCGCATGGCGCTGAAGTGAAAACACACAGGAACACGGTGCAGGGCATAGCATAAATGAAAGCGCTGATCATTTCATAAAACATATATGCTTGACCTTTCTCGATGCTTTTTTTTGGGTGACTCACCAACCGACCCAGCAGTGATCGATGATAGAATGGTACAAAGAAATCCAAGTCATTGGCTTTGGTAGTTCTCCATTGGGTGCTCTCGGTAGGACTCTGTTGCATGTCTTGACATTGGCTAATTAAAAAAGCCATCCTCATCGCAGCAAAGCCCGTCTTTCTGAATTTAGTTAAAAACGAGACTTTCACAGGTCCGGTAGGTCTTTCTACTAGACTTATACTAATAGGGTGGTTACCTTCGCGTTAAGTGCCCTTAATTAATTATTACTACTATAATTAAAATCATTGGTGGTTACAATGACAAAAATGGTTATACTATTTTTTACACATGTCTCTCTCTCACACACACAAACTCTCGCTCTCTCTCTCTCTCTCTCTCTCCCCAAGCACATGCACACACGCACATATAATAAAAGAATGGATCCAGGAAAATCTTTTGATTTCCTTTTTCACCCCTATGCATTTTCAAAAAACCTAATCCACCCTTGCTTATTATTGTTATTATTGAAACCATCATTGCTTATTAATTGATCAAATAAAATGGAAATACAAAGTTATAAATTCTGGAAATTCAAAAGTCACCATTTCATTGCTTTTTTCTCCAACTCCATGCCTTTGTCCTATTTGTTTCTATTTTTCACATTTCACTCTAATAAATGATTAGGTGGATCAACTATATTTTTATTATCATGTCAAGGACGTAAATTATTAATAAAAGTCTAACATACTTCTACTAGGGGTGAGATTCTATGCATTATTTTCTTTTTAGCATATATCATACTCAATTCTCAATCAATTTTTACTCAACTAATAAGTCTATTATTTTTGAGATCGGAAGAGCGCATGCTGACTTGACACATTTTAAGCGAAGTATGCTGACTTAATAGACATCTAAACAAGTCATGCTTGATAATATCTTCTTTTTTTTTTTTGCATAACTAATAAAAATATCGTTGAATTCTTAGCTAAAACAATTTTAGTAATACATTTTCATATAAGTCACCTCATAATCTTAGACTTTATAATTATGTGAAATAAAAAGTAAATAAATAGAGGCAAAATATTTTTCTGACATTGTTTATAAATAAATAAAAAGAAAGAAAATCTGAGCAACTAAGTGTTATTTTCGTTTAAAAAAGAGTTAAATTTTTTTTTTTGTGTTATTGTATCTCCTCAATAATATTATCAACTGATTAAATTTTTGGAGCTAATAAAATACCATTTACGTGCACCGTATGCGTTATATACTCATTCCCGAAAAAGGGTCCCACTCAATATATCAACTAGTTTCTAGTTTACTTCTCATAATGCAGCACAAGTCGCCACCGTCACCTATCTTTGCAGCTCCACCAACAATTCACAAGACAGTAGTGACACCCAGGGCCCACCCACGAGGCGAGTAAGGCCGAGCCTCAGGCCTAAGAAATGTAAGGGCAAATAATGATTTGTTATAGCAAGCCTCAAAATTGAAAAGCCCGTTCAGGATTTCGTGGCCCATAACTATCAACAAAAAGGCCCAAGAAATAAATGATCAGGCCTAAAAAAATGTTGGCCCTCTTTATCAAATCCAAACAAAAAAATAATAATAAATAAATTAAACAACCCAAAATAAAGAACGAAAGATCTAAGAAAGGAATTGAGGAAGACTAGAATCATCAGTTCAAGTTTTTTTCAATCTTCATCAACAGCCGTTGCTTCCAGTTTCTCTGGCCATTCTGTCTCCGTCCAAGTTTTGACTTTTGACCAGCACGGCAGCTCCATCAGCCAGTTAAATCAAGTAAGCTTTCATAGTTTTATTGCTCCTAACCCTAAATCCTAATTCTTAAGTTTCTAATTCCTAACTCATCTTTTAATTATTGTCAATTCTCAAATATCAATTGCATTTTTTCTTGGCTGCTGACTCTACATATATCGATTACATTTTTTCTGGGCTACTAGGCTCCTGCACTGGCGGTTCTGCACTTATACTACGCCCTTCGCCAAAGCAATGGCCAAATGGTAATTGGTGGATATATTTTTCTAAAAAAGGTTTTTCCTTTAAATCAGAGATTTTGAGTTTCACATTAATAGGACTTTAGGATGACTAATTGACTATTATCTGAGTAATAGAGTAAGGCCTTAGTTTCTACTCTATTTGTTAGATAAGTAGAAAAAACCATGAAAATAAGTGTCATTGCTCATTTTACTGATAAAACTAGAACAATTCACATCTATTGCATCATTGTTGTTAGTATAATGGGTTTTGGTTGCTGGAATATTTGATTTTTTTTACTCCAATTTATTTGTTTTTCTTTTTTCGGGTCACACGGACTAGCCATCTAGCTATTACCGTCTGCTTGTATCCCAACAATGCCATGACTAATCTATTGGTCCATTTATTTGATTTTGGCATTTTAAGATAGTTTTGACAGTGAGGATTACAATAGAATTTAGCAGATGATTGGAAATTCCCGGTCAAGAATTTAGCAAATGATTTGGAAAATGAGAATTCTAGATTGTCAATTTAGCTAGAGTTGGCAGTTGGCTACTTACGGGACAATTCTCAGTTGTGAATGTATTTTGAAACTAAAAAGAACGTATTGTGTCAATATATTA